>JAQFZZ010000149.1:0-28756 GCA_034696405.1 Isotoma caerulea | reverse complement strand
TTATTTTTCCCCATTGAACCTCATTTATTTACTGTACGCCCTTTCGGTTGCTAATCCCCTATAAAATAAGGGGACTGTTCTATCCGCTCACATCCAGGCTGAGACTTTTACCTCTTGACCAAGCTGACTCTATTTGTAAGGTTTTTGTCAAAAATGAAGTCAAAACTTGAGCACATTTAGATATTTTCCAGGAAATGATTTTTACTTTTGCCCGTCTTTTTACTTCAAATGAAGGTTTTTAAATTGGGAAACTTCTTTCAGTGTATGCAAATCTAATTAGCTTTGAATTCACATTTCAAGATTTAAATGGAATTTATATATGTTTTACATTTTTAAAAGTTGTATTTCCACAGTTTTTGTATGTTTATTTTCAGTTCATATTTTTTGAGCTTTTACTGCATTTTAATAAATTTTATTTTGCAAATTTTTATAATCCCTAGTATTTTACAGTGAAATGAAATAAAGTTTTTAATAACTAATAAATATATATATTTTAGCAATTAGTATGCACGCGACTAAGCGATTCGACGGGGAGATATTCGTGAGTCACATACTCGGTCTTACAAATTACATCTACTTTTGGGTATCGGTTATTGGAGATGAAGCGACTGCGGACAGATACAAATATGAATGGACGCTGAAGAATCCGAAGGGTGATCCCGATTCTATACAAGGAGATGTAGGAGATGTAATTAATTAACAATTTTTAGCCTTTATTAATGTCACCTAATTGTCCTTGAATGAACACTTTGTATGTTTTGTTATTTTGTTTCAGTACGTATGGAAATTATCGGTTGTGCCTGCATATAAACATGGGTTGGATGATGCACTTCAGCTTGGACGCGTTGCCGTTATGACCTACGAAATGTTTGTTCGTTCTTATTGTGGTGAGGAAACGGTTGATTGTGCTGAGAAAAAGATATTCAAGCGCTCCTGGAGGCTAACAATGGAAATCCACAAATTTTAAACCAATTTGTCCATCGACTGCAGGAAATTAGGCATGAAAAGAAATTGAACTGACTTCTTTCGTATTTGATAAATTCGACTGAACGACGTTGAAAGACTTGTCCATTTTTATTAAGTTTGACGATTGATTATTCCCTTTAAAAGTAGATGGTGAAGGCACGCATTCAAAATTAGGTTTCCACATTGAAAATGAAATGTTTGCTGCTTCTGCATCTCTTATTATGCTTAAACTGTATCACGTTTACTTTTAATTAATTAACAATACCAAATGTAAGTATTTAAATAATTTGACTGAACATGTGTTTCATCCCCTATGCTGCGCTGTGTAAAGTAATTAATGAATTTCGGCCCAAAATACTATTTATGCTGAATTTAAGTTGACTAATTTATAATTGATTTTTAATCTACTGCTATAATCGAATGGTAACGTTTGTATTCATATTTAGTTCGATTGTATTATATCGCACAATTAAAATTTTAGTAGTTACCTCTGTAAGTTCTACAGATAGTTCTCTTGGCTATAAGTTTATTATTGATGTTTACTGGTTATTAATTAATTTGGAAAATTGAATCGAGTTTACGCAAGACTCAACATAAAAGAAACACAAAATAATGTTTTTTTCATATCCAGTCTTCACCTGCTAGCTGCTATTTTTCGACAACTGTTTTAATTGTAAAAGTAATCTTCAGCAGGAGTGTACGGGTCACACATTGATTTTAGCCATTTTTAACTAGGTGTAATATAATGAATAAAACATTTGGTGAAATCTCCCATCCTAAATTATAGTAATTGAATTTCTTACAAACAAATTTCTAGCAGACATTCTTAAAGCCGTGCATTTTATTTGTTGAAATTAAGTTACCACAACCAGTTTTTGTATTAGATTGTTTTTGCATATTAAAAGGAAATTGGCCTGTGCAAAATAAGGGTTTCATGAGTTCGACGGAAGTAGGTTAGAATTTGGAATGTTTGAAAAAACTTTGAAACTTAAATTCTGGCTTGTATTATGCTTTAAAAATTTACAATTGTTGTTTTAGTCTATAGCATAAATTAATTTGCAAAAATTTGAAGACTACAACTTTCATATCATGGCAGACAGAAATCCACGTTATTATACCGAAAAGCATGTATAATATTTCGAATCAAGTATTGATTTCTCGTTTATTAAAGTTTTTACACTGGATAATCAGTAGATAAAACAAACTGATTTTCTTCTCCTATAGAAGAAAATCAATTGACTCTGATTCGAAATTTAAATTCGAGCATTACATTTTTGTTGTAAGTCTCCCGAGTCTCACCTGACCCCTTCTGTCTTAATCTGCCCTACTCTAAGCGAAAAAAACATTTTAAAAAGTAAATTCTTACCGATTTTGTATGACTTGTGTTTTGTGTTATCTGTCTGTGACTTTCATTTTTTACTAATATTTTGTTTCGGGTTTGTATTTAATTTAGTAGTACTTAAGTGATAATTTGTTCAATACAATTTCAAATTACGCGTGAGATAAGAGGAAGGTCGACCTACAAATCAACTGCACGTTTTATTTTATTTTATCATGTAAGTGTGAAGTGTGCAGAAGTGAAAAGTGAATTAAAAAGCATTTATTTTTTAGGCGTATTATGCTTTGACAATAGTTGAAATTACTACACGTGCATGCACATTGTTCACATATATTTTATTATTATTCGGATTTGTATGAAGTTGGCCCCGGCTCCGCTCGGAATTGAGCCTGGCCCTGAGCCAGCTTCTTCGTGCCGAAATTTTAGTCAAGAATTTAAGCCTAGGTCACACCAGAATACGCTATAACATTATTCTTGAACAAAACATACGGTTTTATACGTTTTATTATAAAAACAGAACTATCCATTATTTAAAACAAGGGTGTATAATGTGTATATCTTAAAAAACACTATGTTGTTACTTTTTCAAATAAGTAAAAGCTGCGTGTCCCCTTGTACGTCGAGGGGCATCCAAATAACCTCCACTCAAGTTGACGACCATATTTTTGTCGTTGCGCATTTACCCAAAGCAGGGGCTAAGGTTTATTGTGACAATAAATTTGCAGGAGATATTTTCCATGATGTTGAAATTGTAGCAATACGAATAAACATAAAATGTGGGTGCTTACTGACCTTGAAAGGCAAGGTTATTATGACCTGTCAGGAAAAGTTTGTGATTCACAGGACGTTCCTTTCAGTCTCCATTACCTTCTTTCTATTCAACTAACAACTTTAGATGAATTTTATCCGCATCTTCAAGAAGGTATTCGAGTTCAACCCGGCACTGAATTATTTGACCCCTCCTTCAATCCGTCTGATAAAAAAAGTGTAGACAGTTTAGATGAAGAGGTGTCGACAACTAAAATCCTAATTTGGTCGTTCGTTATCAGGGTGCTGCAGTGGGTGGGTTTTGCTTGGATTTTTTATCGCTACCGAATTGGCCTGTTTGCTGGATTGTGTGCGCCAGCCAAATTATAGCATCGTTGCTGTCCAGGGATATGGTAACAATCATGCCTCGATAAGATTCCAGTCGAGATTTACATTTCACTCTACGTAATAGTATCATTGATATGCTTAATAATCATTTCTAAATGGGCGCATGTTAATTGCAAAGAATAAAGAATTAAGTGTACGACGGACACGTTGAGAAGGCGGCTGAAAAAAAGCTGACTCAAGATATTAGCAATGAAACAAAAGTGTTAGCACTTCCATGTTGTTACATGTTTTAAAGCTGAGCAAGGTATAGATTAAAGATGTCTTCAAGCTTCAATGCTTAATCCAATTTTTAAGCTAACGAAAGTTTCAGATTGCATTTTTTAATTGTATTCATAATTAAACTCTTACGTTCTTATTCTAGCATTAACTTATCTTAGCCTTACTAATTTAGGTAATAAAACCCTACTACTACTACTACTAATTTAGGTACATAATTCTAAACCTACTGGTACTGTCAAACGGACGCATAACTTAATTAATGTTTTAAATTTAACCACATTGAAAAATGTAGTCGTGTATAGCGTCACGTTAATTTACAAATATTGCGAAATAATTACGTCTATAAAAACTTGCAGAGCAGCAGAGATTTGCAAACTCACAAGGGGTGAAACTATGATGACAGATATTTTTTCAGGTTGAAATTTTTTGACCGATCAATGAACTCATGTAGAACACGTTAGCAAAATTGGAATCGGCCAGATTTCATATGGACACCCTACAGGAATTTTTGAATGTAGGGAGTTAGGAGTGGAATGGCCTAGCGACTTGGTATAACGTTGACGCAGAAGAGAATCGGGTCGGAAGCGAAGATATTCTTTAAGATTTCACTCGCGCACCGAGCAAGTGAACATGCCTTTCTCTTTTATTTTTATTCAAACTATTTTCACCCATTATACCTAACAGTTTTCAGTATTTTATATTTGTGATTATTTTCACCTAGTTTTGTATTTTTTGAGAAGAACGATAGCAAAATCATGTAATTTCAATGTGCAAATAACACAACACAGTATCAATCAGTGAAAATTTAAAAATACAAAATTTATTAAAATCCCCTACACAATGCACTGCAACATGGAATATACTCTGCTGAAATATTAATTTGGAATCGTTTGAATGAGGCGATTTTTTTCATGAAATGCTACACGTTGTTTTTTAAAGATAATTTTTATTATAAAATAAGTATAGACAGGTTGGAGTTAAACGGAACAGAATTATGTCAAATTTAAGTTGTTTGTGAGAGAATTTTATTTATTTTGAAGCTTTTTCATTGTTTATAGATAAACAAAAGTTTTACCCAATAAGCCATTCACAACGCTCTAAGAAAGTATCTTGCGATTTTTATTATTGTCAGTTAAACTTTTGCAACTATTTCGGGCTATTTGAAGCCATTTAGATCTATTATAATCTCGTTTTGCCCCTATGCGGTAATCAAGGTCGTGATGTTCTTGTTTTATATAAAACCTATTGTCCTTGGTCAGTGTCATTTAAACCCATAATCTCATTTTGCCCCGCTGGGCGTGTGGTTTGGATTTTTAAGATCCGTTAGGGTTTTTATGGGTCACTGTTCTCCCTTGCGGTGATGGAGGAGAAGCAATATCGAAAATAATTTCCCTATCTTTAACATTGGGTCAAAAATTTGACATTTTAATTGTGAGATTTGGGGTACTCCTACAGGGCCTTCTGCCTATTTATCCATGATACGAGGGTCTAGAACAGTTGTACAAAGTTTGAAGTCGATATGTGAAAACGTTCGGAAGTTATCGCCTTGACAGACTGACAGACTAACAGACTAATAGACTGACAGACTGACAGACTGACAGAATAACAGACTTACAGACTGACAGTTGACAGACTAAGACACTTGGACCGTTTACATGAAGTCGAAGTAATTAAACCGTACATGAAATTATCATTTCTGTTAAATTTAAGTAAGAAGTCAGATGAAAAATCCTAATACCAAGGTTATTGAACTGCTAATATATGTATGACGCAACGCAAGTGACACGTTTGATTCAGCATGTCAATTGCATCATTAAGAATCTGACTCAATGAAGCTCGAGTCAGATAGGACTTGAAATAGACAAATTGACATAAACTTTAAGACGAGTTTTACAAGTAAATTGAATACAAAATCTCATGCTTGTGTTAGTGAAGATAGAAACAGTTGTTACAAGTAACACTATACAAGTTTAAAAATCGTATAATCTAACACTTGAACTTTTAAACTGCATTTAGATTAAAAGAAGATGAAAATAAATAGAGAATTAGGAAAGAAACAAAATTTAGAAAATAAGCGGTTGAAATTCATTAAAAACTTTTTTATTTACCACAATGCTTTATGAGGCAGGTAAGCTTCTCTGTATCATTGTTTTAGCCTATGTCACCAGCGTTGGTTTCAATGTTAGGCAATGGTGTGATTTTAGACGTTCCTGGGGTTCGACTAAAAAACCACCAGACGCTTATGATATCATAATTATATGATTTTAAGCGGATAAATTATACAGAATTTTAAAAACTTTATGTTCTTGTTACGTTGTAAATGCTGCGCTGGGGTATTGCTGCTTGTTATATCCAAAAAATTTACAGTCGACATGGACACACTTTTGTTTAAAAATCTTTTTCGGCAATTTCTTCCATAAGCAGCTCTGCACTGTGACGACTGCCTTACTGAATGTCGAGTCCAAAGCAAGTTTAAGCGGGCCCAAATGCGTTCCAAATGTAGAAACAATATTGTTTATTCGTATCTCTTCTTCATGGAGTGCCTCCAGCGACAACATATGTTTATGTAGACTATTTCAAAGTGGTCGATTGCTACTTCCATTGCTGTTTGGTTTTGCAAAACGCGTAGAATAGGAATGGCTCATTCACGTGAGTCAAAGTTATCTGGGTTAATAAGTTGTGCTAAAATTGCATTACATAAAGAATACATTATAAAAGAAAAATGAACCTTTATTGATTTGTCTAAACTCTAAATTTATTTATAATTTAAAGAACATAATCTATTAAAAGTACGAAAAAGCAGAGCATACAAAAAAATGTAACTGTTTTTCTACATTTTCAAGCTATAATGTTTGTTTTAATTCGATGTGTATTTATTTAGACAGAAAGACAAGGTGGACACAGTAAAAACCAGAATAAGTGTTAATTTGAATAAATTTACCGAGTATTGTATAACTTTGAAAATTGAAACAGCAAATTTTAGAAATTTATCAATGTAACTTACATTTCTCCAGTGGGAAATAAAATCTGTTTGATTTTGGTCGGAGTTAGCCTGCGCGTATTTTCGACAGTATGGGAGTTTTCTTTTGCTGTTCTTTAGTTGCGGTACTTTCATCTGAATGAAGAGTTTTATTGGAATCATCGTGCTTTGACACTTACATTCAGATTCATTCATTCATTGTGTTTCAGATTCATTCCGGGCACAGAGGAGAGAAATGTGTCTGAAAGATTGGTAAAACAATGGAATTAGAGAGTTTTTTTGTATTTATAGAGCGGTAAGATCGAAGATAGATTTGTGACACTAAACAATTTGTAATAAACAAGAAAGATTGGTATAGATTGTTGAATAAGAGAAACCCAATCTCTAGGAAATATTGGGAGAGGTTGATGGAGTTATAATGCACAAAAAATATATTCATGTATCTTTATTAAACGATTAAGAAATAAGTGGGTTAGTATTTAAAAACCAAGTAATTGATTTAACTAGAAAAGAGTAATAGTTTTTTCAGGAATAGGGTAATTGGTCAAGTCCACCTTGTGTGCTATTTTGTTATATTTTGTACTTTCATTACTAAACTTATCAAGAAGCGAAAGATATTTTATTTAATAGGAATTCCCTATCCGTTTGTCTGTTATGCCATTTATTTATCTCCATTATTTTTTGTATTTAACTCTTTATGTCAATGTGACGTTTAGCATTGAAAATCAGAGCGCGTCGACAAAGCTCAGTAGTGGCGTTACTCAAAGCGCTAAATTCATAAAAATCATAATATGTATAGTTTTATTTCTACGAAACAAAAAATTTGAATGTGACAACTGATTCGGCCATTCAAGGTCAGGAAATTTGAAAAAGAAGTTAAATGCCTTTAAAGAAGTTATATATGTTTTAAGAATTTTTTGAAAGTAGTCCTACCTCTGGTCCCGGCGAACACTGTGATCCTCCACAAAATCTTTCTTTTCATGAGAATCTCGCTGACACCCTTTTTCATCCTCATCTGAATTTTCTAGTTCTCCATCGACACTATTATCAGGGTCTTGCTTACCCGATTTGCAAGCTTCACATTCATCCCAGCTTGTAGTGTCATCCTCCTCAGAACTTTCTATTTCATGAGCATTTCCGTGACTCTCTTCCATTCCTTTTTCTATCCTATCGACGTCATTTCTCTTTAATGAACGACTTCTGGAGATGGATCTGGTACCTCATCTGATGCAGCTTTGGCGTCGTTGTGGGAATTGTTTCATTCTGTGAAGGATTGAGGACGCTTTGAAATTCTTGAGACACCTATATTGTATTTTAAAGGATTAACGATTTTTGTGTAGGGCAAATTATCTAAAAATACTAAATCTTAATGAAATAAATAATGAAATATGAAAGTCTATGCTAGTCTATGATGCTAAACTGCTGTTCAAAATTTGTAAAAATGACATATATGGGACTGTTGGAATTAGATAGGGAGTAATTGAATTAAATTTGGACTCTCTGAAGTAAATGGGGACTATTTAAAACGAATTAGAACTTTTTGAAACAAATTGACCGGGATAAACTATTGGAATGTCAACAATGAAGGTTGATTATTTATAAAACTTTTCTTCTTTCTATAGCAGCTAATAAAAATGTGATTGAAATGTATGTGAAAAATTTGACACTGCCTCTGCTGACTGGAACGTTCGTTACTGACAGTCACTGCCTCTACTGACTGAAACTTTCTCTACTGGCAGTCACTGTATTTACTGACATCATTTTTGCTGACAATTGTTGTCTCCACTGACATCGTATTGTGCAACATTAATCTGCTATGAGAATTAAATAGTTTGAGAAAAGCACATTTATGGTTTCCCTCTAATGTGCAAAATGATTCTTGAACATTAATGTTTATATTGGTAACGAATAATGGAACTCGCAACAGGTTCGACACTGTCACCAGATAAAGAAACTGTCTAAAGTGACGGGCAGAATATTTGGCGAAATGCTTACCAAATGGAAATAATGCATTGTGTTTTTAAAAAACCTTATTCTTTGCAGAGTCCATATTTGCCTGAGAACAGGCAGTTCCAAGCTTCCAACCGAATTAAAACTCCTGAAAATCTTTTACTTAAAATGATTTTAAAAAGGATAAGCTGTTAGTTAACTGACTTCAAAAATAAGAGTGAAATTGAAATAAAATTAGTGAGAAAGAAAATGGTCAAAAAACTTACTTGATAGAAATACACTTTGATTTTTAGCTCGTTTTAAGGCTTAAGAGATCATCATATCTTGTATTCAGTCCGTCTGGCTAATTTTGACATAGGCCTCTATCCCCCCACAATTTAACCCCTGCATAACTCATACCCTGGCATAAAATTTTGGCATAAGTTTTATGCCAAATTATAATTTGAAAGCGATTGTAGTTGGAAGTGGTGTCTTAGTGGCCTGTTAGTCTTGAAAGATTGAATTATATTATTTTCCGGGGATGAATTGTTCTATGTTCAATTTCAAGATTCTTTTGATTGATTTATCAAAGCAAGCACGAACATCAATAATCCGTTCTGGAGGGTATCAAGACAAAAATGTGTACCAGAAAATTGCCTAACGAGAAATTTGCCCAAATAAAAATGCTTCAAAACGTTGAAATTTGAAACCAATGTGATGACGGAGAGGTAAAGACACAGCCACTTCAGCTCGTGTTCGTGATCCTGAGCTTAATGGCAATGTGATTACCGCTAGTGATGCATTTAAGGCTGTAAAAGCTGTTGTTCGAGACCCTGAAACCTACCATTTGACTAGAAGCGCAAGGGCTTCTGCAGCGAAGTCCTTAACAGCCAAAGGACTTAATAAGAACGGACTGAAGAAAGGGAATTAAAATCTAACAATGATACCAAAAGCAAGCTCATTCAATCCTCAACCTTGGTATCTACCCCGCAGCTCCACCATTTGAGATTTAATAGTGCAGTAATTAATGATGATGCCAATTAAAGAGAAAGAGATGATTATTAGTTAAATAGTAGTGAGTGATCATTTATTCAAGTTTGCATGTACATATAAGCAACTATTCTATACTATGTTATACTATTTCATATACCTCACACATTAACATTGCATCATACCATTAACATAACCTTTACCCCAATATCAACATACCGAGGAGTATTGCGTATTCCTCACAGTGAATACAATAATAATACAAATAATAGTACAAATGTAAAAACTTTCTTTATCGTTTAAAAGTTTTGAGAATGAAGGCATACAAATGGTTCATGAAAATAATGCATTACGAGTAGCTGGACATTTTCAAGATTAATGAAAAGAATTTGAAGAAAATATATCAGGTTTTACATACTGGGTATTTTCTCAAAGTTTTATTGATAGCTGAAAAGACTATAGTCTTTATAAATAAAGCCAAGGAAATGCTACAGTATATATAAGACAAAGAAACAGTAGAACGGAAATAGTTTATGATGTAAGAGTCATTGTAATCATTAGTATTAGTGTGGAAATGTTACATTAATTTATTATTTATTTATTTTTATAAAGGTTGAATCGATATTGGCAGTGAAAGAGTCGAAGGAAGGGCAAAAAAATTTCTCGTAAATGGTTGGATTACAACACAGAGGAATTGACATGGGAACCTGCTGAACAACTAATGGATTGCCTACCAATTGTTCAGCCCTTTGTTAAAAAAATTAAAATAGTATGAGTAGTAAGTTTTGAACTATTCAAATAAGTCGTGAGAGATTTATTCCAAAAACTCATAATGTTAGCGATTTAATGGAATATTTTTGAATAACTCTCTCATGGCTTTTTTGAACATGCTAGGGAGCAATGCTGTGCGTGCTGGGCATAAATTGGGCCTGCCAATGCTCAGGCCGTTGACAATATTATTATTATTATTATCACAAAAAAACGTAGACAGAGAGAGAGAGAGAAAGAAATAAAAAAAAACTCAAGTTATAATTATAATTTTTATCCCTTGATAATTTTTAAATGGAGTTTTTAACTCCGAGGGCGGAATCCGGCTGGGGCTGACCTAGCCCTTCTGAGCCAAGGCTCCAGGGCAAAATCGCCGTCCGACGACTCCATACTCACATCCGGACTACTTTCCGGTACGTAGTCATTCAGCTTCCCTGTCCAGGTCCTCCGCTTCCACCTCATCGCGGTGAACAAAACATGCTTTAACTAGCACAGAGATTTCACAGAGGAAAATTTGGGTGAGCTTGATCCACCTAATTCCTCGTGGGAGGGAGTTCACCATGCGAAGCCGGTCCACAGAAATCCACATGGATGTGGAAATTGAGCTCATGGAGGAAGACAATCGGGATGACACACAAGTTACAGATCTGAGTAATTTTTTAAAAATTATTATCATTAAAGCTCTTAATATCATTATTTTATTCCAGTTACCTTTAGTTAGGTATAGGAAAAAATGTGTAAAACACCCTGACGCCCAACTAGGGCCCCCCCAAATTCAATTACAGCCTAACAGGCTGATTAGGGCGTATTTTTAAGAATCTGTTAAGTACCCTGACGCCTCACTAGGCCCCCAAATTCAATTACAGAACATTTGGCTTGGACGGAGCACTGTTTAACGCCATCAAGAAGAATGAATTGGGACCTTCTTTCCCCATCATTCACCCAGTAAACCTGCTGTGGATCACTCGGTTCGTCCGCATGAAGGGGTGCATTCCAGTTGAGGAACGCATCATGATAAGTTCGATCCCTTATCAGCCACCCGAGGGAAAAGAGCCAGACCTCCGACGAAAGCAATTCATTTACAATAGACGAGAAGCCGACAACTTTCCTTTCGTTACTCATGCACGTAAACATTAATCCGGTCCAAGTGCAAAATATCCAGATTAAGGGGGGCAAAGCTACAACAACTGATGATCATTTCGGGCTGTTGGTGATTGATTTCGAGAGAAAAGGAATCACCTACTTGGCCTAGTTTAAGAATAAAGAAACAAAAGATAATCTGCATGGTGAGACAATTGATCGAGCCCATTAAAACGTTCTACGTAACACCCTACGAGTTAAGCTTCGAGTTCGTGAGTTTTGATTATTTCGTTCTTCTTGAACGATCACGGTACGCATTTTTTTTAAATTACTCAAACAATAAACTATTCTTGCAAAACTAAACAAATGTCAACCTGATTTACTACCAGAAAAATATTACTACCAGCAAAATTATTTACAATATAACTTGTGTGATTTTCAGGTCGCTCATGTACCGTCCATTGTGCACTATCCAGGCAATGCTTAGTGTGCGCAACTGTAAGGGGACAGACGTTGGTGACTACCAGCGTCTCTTGTGTAGAACTGATGACGAGCAGGAGCGATTGGACCTTCTCAAAGAGACTTGGGAAGTTTTTGTCAGGGATCTCTAGATTCATTTGAACGGACCAAGTCCATTTTTTTATTTTCAAAGCCTTGGTGACTATGGTAAGTATATCTCATATTGCTTTAATATTGCATTATAAACTATGCCTAAGTAGAATGTGCTTTCTGTTGTGGTTGTGAATCAATCTTTCGATGTCATTAACGTTCCACCTCTTTAGGCAACCTTGGAAGTCGTTTGTTTCGTCACTTGAAAAAAAATAACAAGGAAACGAATTATGTTATCATTGCAATATATTATCATTTAAATTTTTATACCTTGATTGTACTCTTTTCTTCCTTTAAAAATTTCTACCAAATCGGAAAGACCAACCGAGGGATCAGTTTTATTGTGATGTTGCCCACTGATGCCATTTATGACTTTTATTGCTCTGATGACTTTTTGAGAGATTTCAGTTATATCGACAGGTGAAAACAGTTTGTTTTTTGTCATTGTTTCATCTGTTTGGAAATGCCGATGTTTCAAATCATACATTATTCGAAAGGTCCCGTCTCAAGTTGTATGGAAAAAACTGTCTTTAGATTTATCGTTATACTAAGACATTTGTATTCAATCATGTATAAAATGCATATTAATGCTAAAAAATTGAAGTTTGTCTATAACAGTGACAGTATGTGCGACTGTCGTATTAAATTGTTTACATATTATCCAAAAAATGAGCTTTGGAATGGTGTATGTTTTAAATACTTCAATAAACGCATTGCAAATTTCAAAGTCCAAAATCAGCAAGTTTGAGACATTTATGCATGTGTTAGTTTCTTGTCATTCAAGTTAGCTTAAGTCATTTAATATACATTCTAAATCTAATAAACTTTGTTTTTATAAAGACAAATACTAGATCTTTCAGATGATACATTTTTCGAAAGAATAGGTCACTGCATTGAAAATTTAAAACTCCTCAAAGTAAGGAAATTCCAGTAGTTTTATGGAAATGTATGGATACTCGAGCTTACTATATTAATACAATCCATGAAAGCTTAAAATGTGGCATAGGTAAACTTGAGATTTTTGAGTTTATATGCATCCATTTCATAGTATTGCATTGACGGTTGTCGGAAGGTCGAAATGTGAATGCATGACAAGCAACGCAAGTAAATTAAGATTTAATGCAGACCGGAAACTTAAAATTATAATACAAGCTCGATCCTTTGCTCATTATTTTTCATAATCGGAGAAGATCGTTGTGTTTTGTGTTTGTTGAACGCATTCCTTGTGTCGACAAGTTTATCATAAACTGAGAAGTTCTAATATTATAGCAGAGTGAACAGATTTTCGACTTTGTTGTTCTTTGGAGACCTGGAGGTAAGCGATTAATTTCATATTTAAGGAAAATATTGTGTAAGAAAGTTTTGAAAATAAAATTGTATTTTATCTGTGACACAAATCACTGATTATTCATTACACATTATACAGCATCATTTATAGTGAGGTAGCTTTTTGCTTATCGGATGTTTCGGTGAATCAAGTGACTATTTTTATAATAAGTGACTATTTCAATATTTTTTATAATGTTCTTGAGTTGGAATGAATAGTAATTAATAATTTTTTGTTCTAAGGTTCTACAAAGATGAATGCAATATTTGTGGTTTTGAGACAGCCATTTTATAAAGCTTTGTCAGCAGATAAAATATTGATGTATGCCTATTTTTCTAATGTTTATCAGGATGGAGCCGCCTTTGAAAAAGCCCAAATATGCACATTTAAGGCAAAGTTTAGGGACACTTTAGGAAGACCATCTTTGAAGACAGAGGAAAAAGAAAACAAATCGAAGCCAGTAAGCGGCATGAAAATCCTCCGAGAAAGAAGTGCAAGAGATTCTTGAAGCTTCAGACGAAGGTGATGTCTCGGAGGAGGTCAAACCTTTCGCAACAAAGAAAGTCCAGCGTTAATGTATGATGCTATTTGATTCAATTTATATTATCATTGAAGCTGTGTAGCCCTCACAGTAAAACGAATCATATTATCATTTTCCAAATATTAGGTTAATGCTGAATCAGAACCCGTAGATATGCAGATGGAATTGGATGGTAATCAATTCATTATGTTTACATAAGTCAAACTCATGTTAAGAGAGCTATGACTAGTTTTAGAATATTATTTTGATATACATTATAGTTCAGTCAAACCCAGAGCCATGCAGCAGTTCAGGTGTCCACCCCTGCGCCGAAGGTGGCAGATTGGCGAACATATATAAAAAGGTACGATTATTTATATTAATTCAGAAAGACATATATAATTGCATTTGAATAAATTCAGTAATTATATTGATTATCTTTTGTTAACTCTGTTTAAATGAAAATTTTTTGACCATAAATTCAAGTCCATGACAGCATTAGCCTATTTTCATCACGAGGACTGGGCAGAGTTCTTGCATTTGTACGAGCCATGGGGAGAACTAGTACCTCGATGCATTGTTCAGGGATGTATTCCGTTTGAGTCCTTTATGGAGCCTATGACCCTTCATGCCAGTCCGGAAATGATTTCAGACTTCAGTATAATAAATTGTGCCATTAAGTACCTTCCAGACAGTACTTTTTACTCTGTGCCCATCTAGGTCACCCAAAGACCGTTTTCGAAGGCCACCAGAGTGAAAAGTACCGTTTTTGGTACTTAGTCGCACATAACCCGCCTGAGCTGATACCATGTAACTGTACAAGAACGACATAAAGAATACATCTCCAGTTTCTTAACAAAAAATGCTTACAAATCTTTATGTTATTTATGAGGACAAACAGGGAAAGAGAGATAAAATATGTTTGTTAACTTTGAATTATTAAAAGTTTATGCTTTCATTTCTATTCGTTAAAATATAAATTGTAAAGAAGATTAAAATTTATTTTAAGTATGTATAGTTTGGTTGAAGTATTCATGTAAAATAGACATATTTCAAGTCATGGAAAATTCAACTTGTGTTTTTGACAGCTGAAGATTCAGACTTCAGAAATTGGATCCGATTGCACTGATTAGCGTCAATGACTAATCCGTTTGGCATGTTTGGGCAAAATACATGGTAAACTTTTAGATTAAGAAAATAATTTAGGTGAGTTTTGTAAATTTCAATACTTGGCTAATGATTTTTATTTTTATTTTTTTTTGTCTGAAAGAGCTGAGTGACACTCCTAAAAGGTTTGAAATCATTGGGATTGTAAATTAAAAAGTTCTTACGATTAAAATATCATTACTCTACTCTTCATTCAGTTAGTACAGCACGAATAATCGGATTTATAATTTTTATCAGTTTGAACCAAAGGTTTTTTGTTTGGTTTTGTGTTTCGTTTTACAGGTAATACAGCGATTTTTTTAAATTTCAGGTTCCATGGAAAATTCCATGGATTTGTAAAGTTCATTTATAATGTACATTTCAGGAGACAATGAACCTCCAATTCTGCCATGTGTTAACAACTCAATGACTGTTGCAGAAACAACAGTGAAGAGTACGCATTTATGGGCCGGAGCAGGAAGATTACCCGACTCTTATATACATTATTGTTTTACTCGACCTTAAGTGTTCAGTTATTAAATGAATTTTATACAATAAATACACAGATAAACCGAACAAGCATTTGAAGTTTTAAGATAGTAATAATGCAGGAGGGAATTTTACAAGAAATTACACAAATTTTAAGAAGCCAGATGTTGGAAGTTTTCTTAAACTTAAAGAAAGGAATCCATCAAGATGTCCGAGAGACTTTACAAGAATAACTGGTAAACACAAAAGAAGCAATTAAAGATACAATAAGACAACAAATTACATTATGTCTCGGCGAAAAAGCTGAAAACAGTGTTATAAATTCAATGACGTACGATTATTTATATTAATTCAGAAAGACATATATAATTGCATTTGAATAAATTCAGTAATTATATTGATTATCTTTTGTTAACTCTGTTTAAATGAAAATTTTTTGACCATAAATTCAAGTCCATGACAGCATTAGCCTATTTTCATCACGAGGACTGGGCAGAGTTCTTGCATTTGTACGAGCCATGGGGAGAACTAGTACCTCGATGCATTGTTCAGGGATGTATTCCGTTTGAGTCCTTTATGGAGCCTATGACCCTTCATGCCAGTCCGGAAATGATTTCAGACTTCAGTATAATAAATTGTGCCATTAAGTACCTTCCAGACAGTACTTTTTACTCTGTGCCCATCTAGGTCACCCAAAGACCGTTTTCGAAGGCCACCAGAGTGAAAAGTACCGTTTTTGGTACTTAGTCGCACATAACCCGCCTGAGCTGATACCATGTAACTGTACAAGAACGACATAAAGAATACATCTCCAGTTTCTTAACAAAAAATGCTTACAAATCTTTATGTTATTTATGAGGACAAACAGGGAAAGAGAGATAAAATATGTTTGTTAACTTTGAATTATTAAAAGTTTATGCTTTCATTTCTATTCGTTAAAATATAAATTGTAAAGAAGATTAAAATTTATTTTAAGTATGTATAGTTTGGTTGAAGTATTCATGTAAAATAGACATATTTCAAGTCATGGAAAATTCAACTTGTGTTTTTGACAGCTGAAGATTCAGACTTCAGAAATTGGATCCGATTGCACTGATTAGCGTCAATGACTAATCCGTTTGGCATGTTTGGGCAAAATACATGGTAAACTTTTAGATTAAGAAAATAATTTAGGTGAGTTTTGTAAATTTCAATACTTGGCTAATGATTTTTATTTTTATTTTTTTTTGTCTGAAAGAGCTGAGTGACACTCCTAAAAGGTTTGAAATCATTGGGATTGTAAATTAAAAAGTTCTTACGATTAAAATATCATTACTCTACTCTTCATTCAGTTAGTACAGCACGAATAATCGGATTTATAATTTTTATCAGTTTGAACCAAAGGTTTTTTGTTTGGTTTTGTGTTTCGTTTTACAGGTAATACAGCGATTTTTTTAAATTTCAGGTTCCATGGAAAATTCCATGGATTTGTAAAGTTCATTTATAATGTACATTTCAGGAGACAATGAACCTCCAATTCTGCCATGTGTTAACAACTCAATGACTGTTGCAGAAACAACAGTGAAGAGTACGCATTTATGGGCCGGAGCAGGAAGATTACCCGACTCTTATATACATTATTGTTTTACTCGACCTTAAGTGTTCAGTTATTAAATGAATTTTATACAATAAATACACAGATAAACCGAACAAGCATTTGAAGTTTTAAGATAGTAATAATGCAGGAGGGAATTTTACAAGAAATTACACAAATTTTAAGAAGCCAGATGTTGGAAGTTTTCTTAAACTTAAAGAAAGGAATCCATCAAGATGTCCGAGAGACTTTACAAGAATAACTGGTAAACACAAAAGAAGCAATTAAAGATACAATAAGACAACAAATTACATTATGTCTCGGCGAAAAAGCTGAAAACAGTGTTATAAATTCAATGACGCTAACGGAAGACGAAACATGTATTAAAATGTCTACGAGTACAAAAAATAAATCATGTAGCAGTTTCTTGGATACAATGCCAGATTCATCTGTTTTACCCAAAACAAAAAAAACGTCGCATGGATAAGTTTTTCCCAACAAAAAGAATCTAACCTAACTCGAACAAGTAATAGGCAGAATAAAACATGTTCTCATCCTGACTGCAAATATTGTGGAAAAAATTTGTTGAGGCACACTCAATTAATCCATAAGGAAGTTGAATTGTATCCTAGTAAAATTGTGCAAAAAAAATTTTTAAGTAGAAAGAAAACCACCTTTGTGTCCTGGAAATTCAAAACAAGAAAATTTTCTTTGATATTTATATATATTTTACAAATTGGTAGTTAATTTCGTTAGGTTAAAAATAACATTTGCTTGTGATACAGTTTTGATAACTTTAATAAACAAAACAAATGCTTTAAAAATACCACTATCCTTTATCACTTATGGTGCTTTATTTTAAATTATCACTGCATAGGGAATTTATTGCTATTTTATACCATTAGGGTCTATTTGAAACCATTGGGGAGCCCTGCCAGCTAAGCGGAAGCTTATACCACAGAATGCCTGAAATTTCATTACCAAATACTTTCAAGATGCCGTGGAGCTGGCAGCTTCCGATAAGCTACCGTGTCGTGAATGCTTGGTATATAATTAACTAATTCCTATAACAAATGTTTTCTTTTAATAATACTTTTAATAATAATATTGAACTTTTAGAAAAATGAACAACTATCAGAAAAGCAACAGGCCGATTTACTTGATTTGTACAAATGCAAAAATAGACCCACCTGAACGAAGTAGGCCAAGTATGTGTGATTGAAAACGGCTTTTTGCGTCAGTGGAAAGAGTTTATTAGGTGTAAGTCATGCATGCAGGTGGTAAGGTGGACTAAATTCAGACATATACAGTAGAAAAACTAGGGATTTTGCTGGTTGGGTTGGCAAAATCCCTAGAAAATATGTTAGTGACATTTTATAATTTTCAGGCATCCTACGAAAATTCCTCGTCATAAAAATTGGAAAATATGAAATTCATCTGTCAGCATGACATATTTTTATATTCTTTAACGGACACACCTGATTTCTTCATATCCGCCGCATCATTGTGAGTGTTTAAGTGTAACAAATATTTTATACAAATACAAATATTTTATTTTATTTACCTAAACTATTGTTTTTTTCACAAAAAGGTATTCAATTGTAAATGAATCCGAATGGATTTACTTAAAAGACAATTTCGATGTTGATACTGAAATTTCCATCAAAATTTGCACAATGGAAGATAAACTCATATTTAATATGAACCCAGGTGAATTTTTTAACATTTTTTACAATTAAATTATTGATATATTGTTGGCATCAAAATAACGCTATTTTGTAAATTAATTATAGAACAATGCTCCCTGATTGTGCTATTTGTGCTTCAAAATCGGTTAGTGAAGAGTACAATAATCAACTCAAGGATCAAAATGAGAAAAATTGCATAATTGACAAAGTCAATGATCAAAATGTAATGGCTTTTTTTATTAACGTATAATCGTTTCCAATTTCAGTACATAGTTACAAGTTCATATATTTTTACAGTCCGAAATTTGGGATTTGCAAAAGACTGATGCAATTGACAAGCCGGAACCTCGTCGACATCGGACGCGACCTTTAAAGCAAGAATAAAGGGACGCAGATCGGGGAACCGTCGATGCCACCGAATTGTGAACCATTGGGTTGCGATTATTATTGTACTTTAGAAGAATATAAATTATCGGTATGCAAAATTATTACTATGATACACTATCCATTATTTGAAAACATTTTTACATTTTTTAAGAATTATTCGTTTTGTCAAATAACCAGACACTTGACTATTTTAAGGAACAAGTACAGCGTCAGGGTCTATTCAATGAGGATAATGAATTGAGTGTAAAAGTTAGATAAATAACAATAAGCCGGGGACTGATAATCCCCGGCTCGAAACTATTTAGATGTAAGAAAATAATTTATAATTTAGTATAGGATGACATATAAAAGGTAATATAATATTATTGTTTTATTTTTTTAAAGTTAACAATTTTTGATTTCATTTCATATCTTTAGTTCAACGCCAGCACGCACATGTTTTGGACACGCACATATTTCAGAAACAACCCCCTCTTCGCAGACTGTGTAGTGTAATGTAATTACTGAGTATTACAGATGATGATGAATAAATGAAGAGACAAGTGAATGAGTTGGATTGACGAATGATACTAGATGCTTTATTAAGAGCCATTATAAAGACTAATACAAGAAAGTACATATTATATGATGGAAATAGCTCATGACACTCCTCTGGGCTAACAAATAATCGCTCCGTCGATTTTGGGAATAATTAGATAGAAAATTTCAAATAGATGCTAAGAATAGTAAAAAATGAGAATACCATAGAAAGGCGGATAAGAAAAAAATTAAGGCGGTATTTTTGAATAAACCTAGCAAATGACAACGTAAGAGTGTGAGGATTGGCCTTATTCACGCGTAAGAAAATTATGAAGAATTACCCTAGGTAAGTGACTAATTAATGAAGTTGTAAATAGAGATTGCAAGTTAGGTATCATATAGGCTCGTAATTTGTATATAACAAAAAAAAATGTTGAAAAGGTTAGGGGATTAGTTACATTACACTTAAAGCTGACACTACACTTAGTTACACTACACTTAGTTACACTTAGTTACACTACACTTAGTTACACTTAGTTACACTACACTTAGTTACATTACACTTAGTTCTTAAAAAGGGGAGGGGGAAATGTTAAGCGAATAAGTAAATGCATGGGTGCATGATAACTAAAAAAATGTAATAATAATGAAAAATATAATTAAAAATAATAATGTAACTTAAGTAAGAGGGGAGGCTTAAGAAAAAATTAAAAAAAAAATTACCCACGTTAATCACAGGCACATTTAAAGCGAGATGTTAGTAAAATAAGGAATAATAATAATAATTGTTTTATTTACATAAGGTAACACGTAGCTCGTAGAGGAATAGAGGGAGTTAGGCTCGACATACTGCATAATGGCGACATATATCTAAGGGGAGGAAAATTTCAATCCTTACTATATAGGTGAAACATTCCTGCGTGATGACGATGGAGGTTGAGATATTGTAGCAGAAAAAATTTGGAACTGAGGAGAAAGATAAAAATGAAGTAAGGTTGAAGTATTAACTAATCGCTTTCGGAGGTGGCATGGGGTTCTTTAGGGCTATCTGCATTAGAAGATTGACCATTGCTGCTAGTAGGTAGTTCGTTAGGGGTGGCGGGTTTGAGCAGGAATGATGAGACAAAGGAAGCGCGTCTGATTCGCATTTCTTCTAGTGTTGAATTATCCTGAGACCTTGTAACTGTAAAAAGACGTTCAGATGCTTGTGGAGGAGGTAGATCTAAATTAAGTGTTGGCGTAGAGGACGAATTTTGGTCGAGATTAAAGGATGGGGGGAGAAGCGCCGATGGGGAGCCTCGTACCGGGCTACTGATAACTGATGCAAGTTTTAAAATCTAGGTGATGGAATGGAATATGCATGGTAGTGGACGTAGACTGGTTTCGAGTTGGGGGTGCTCTCTGCCAGTTGACATTGCCGTCTTGATCAGAATGAGGATTGGTGGGGGACGGATTAGACCATCTCTCAGCGTTGGATTCGACCTAGGGAGGTGGGGATGTTCCGGCTGGAAGATCACGTTCACTTGAAGGTTCCTGGACGGGGGTATGGGGAGGTATACGATGTAAGGAGTTCTGTATGTTTTCCAAAACTTGGTTGATAGCGGTTGATTGGGACGAAAGCGGCGGAATTAATAACGTATTACAATTTAATAATAATAATTTTAATAATTTTACAATAAAGGTGAATTATTTAATATTGAACAGGGATATTAAATCAATTCGAAAAATCGAGCGAAGCAAATAATTTGGTTGTAAAACTTATGGAACAACTCCCTAGGGAAACAAACCTTTCAAAAATAATAAACTTAAGCAAAAGCCAAAGTTGACTGAAAATGAGCGCAAAAACGTAATCCACTAAGACTCCTCAAAACAAACGAAATAGTCCACAATCCAAATCAACTTAAAAAGGTAAACTTAGCAAGGAAACTTGAGCTTCGCAAACGGCTTAATGCTGTGAAAAGTGCCATAAATTCTACCATCGAATCGCTATACGTTGAATGTCTGGACAAAGCTAAACTTGAGGACAACAACGGAAAAACACACGGGATTCCATCTCCTGCAGAAATATTCACAAAAGCACATCCGATATTAGAAACAGCAGAAAGTTAATTTTACGTTTTAACAATTTGTTTGTAAAATATACATAACAATTTTCTTTTTAGGTCTTGTATTTGAAAATTTGTTTTTAAACAAAAGTACTTCAATTGAAGATGCAAGATCAATCAACTACTTATCTTTCAACTATTTAAAATCATTTGGAGATTTCGACGATGACTCCAATTATAATAAAAATATAGATTCTTTGATCTAACACAGAAGGCAGCATTTGGATTAACAAAAGAAACAAGCCATGCTCTGACAAAACTTCAGCGAGTTTTTTGTTTATTTGGCAAATGAAGCAGCATGTGTCAGCCGCTCATTGGGTGACAATGGAAAATGAAAAACGCGTGGACAAAGAAAACATTCCAAGATGAGACCACAGAATGCCCACGAGACATAAAAATTTGAAATAGTATATTCACATAATTTATATGTACATGACCAAAGATAATTTACAGTAATCGAATTAACTATCACTATGGTAGTTCGTACTCTATTGTTTAATCAAACCTTCAAACTTGTTGAATCTAATAAATGTGTCCTTCGTTTGGTTCTAATCTTTTACCGTTTCGTTTAAGCTATTTTTTTACAACGGGTTGACATCATGATGGAACTACGTACGGAATATCATTGTATTGCTATTCAATTTAAAGTCGAAAATAGTATGCAGAACTCATATTTAGTTTTCTATAATTTAGTTAGTTGGATTAGTTTAGCCCATTGTAATGATTTATTACTGCTATTTTGGTATGAGAGACTATCGTTTAGCTCAAGTGGTCAAAGCCCACTGGATTACGCATATATTCAGTGGGCAATGCCCACTAAACTATGAATTTCTTATGTACTTCTCATACTTTCTCATACTTCTTATACCTTCCTATACCCGTATGGCAATCTCTTTCGTAACTTAAACTTGTGAATTCTATAAACATTAAACAAACAATAAACATTAAATTATATATTAAAACTAGGGATGCTACTTTGTAGTCCATTTGAATATATAAAGTCTGAAATTATTTTATTAATTCTGATTTATGACTCATTAAACTATAACATTAAACTATTAAACTATGATAAATAGAAAAAGAAAAACAGAAGAAGTATTGATTTTTGGAGATTACAGGTAGACAGTTTTGAATAGTTTTGCGTCTTTTAAATTCCTCTTCAGCGATTTCATCGACGATGGTGGCAACGGTCCTTATTTTTTGTTGGCGTACGATCTGTTTGGCGTGACGTTAAATCATCATATAGAATAGAATATAAACAATAAAAAATATAAAATTTGGAGTTAAAGGTTTTTGAGAGAAAAAATGAAAGGTTTACGTCTGGAGTCAGCGCAAAGCGTACATTTGAAGTCCGTGGGACCTTGTGTTCCAAGAGTCACGTTGAGAGTAACTTTATGGAGTTGTATCATTTCTCCAAATTTAAGCATACCTGAGCAATTTTCAATCGGCATAACTCCATCATCATTTGTCACCTTGGTAATATCATACTCCATGAAAAAATATCTGGCGTAATCCCGAAAGACAAGATTAGAACCATCAAAAAGCCGATAACAAGAACCAGGCACAGTTTTTTTTACCATCCGAGTATACGTTTAATGATTCCTAAAAAATTAAAATTGCGTAGACAAAAATTAAGCAATATGAATTATTATGTATTTCAAGTCTACCTTATTAAGCAAATAAAAAATTTATTTCTCCAAAATTGGATCCCACCCAAAAGTACCAACACTGAGTCTACGCATATTACCTTCTTGGTCTTCAATCAATATGCTTAATTCAATCTAATATTCGACACAATGAAAATGAACTTTAAATTAGTGTAAAAAATCTAAAACACAAATAAACGTTGGCATACCTCTTTGTCAAAAAACTCCACTCAAATAGGAGCTTGAACCTTCTCATAACTTTTTTCTACTAAAAACAGCACTGGACGTGGGCTCAGCTGACGATCCATGATTAACGACGTTTTTTATTATAATAAAACTAATTATTGTAAATTAATCGAGAGTTAATGATAACGTGATTGGAATGTTTGTGTTGTGTTGAGAAGCTTACGATTAATATCATTAATTTGATTGGCAGAACATAACTGATTTAAGTCTTGAATTGCTGGTTAGTCAGCTATAAAAAGAATTTTAAATGGAAAGTAAACAATTTTAGAATTTATACTATTGTTTGCAACTTCCATACTTCAATCTCTCTCCTTTTTATAGCTTTAATCACTTTGTGATTGAAATAAAATACTTTCATTTGTATCTGTAGTAAACAAATCATTAATTTTTCTCATTCTTCGAACATGAACTTTGATAAATCTACCAGTATCTAAGCATTTTACAGTGTATGTTGCATCATTAATTTTATTTATGACCTCATGTTTACCTAGGAAATATGGAATAAATTTCAATGATGGACCTTTTTCGGATATTGTAGTTTTACAAGATCTCCTACATTGTAATTAATAGGTTTTCTTCTAATGTCCTCTCGTTTTTTATATCGATTTTGTTCCTTTTTAAGTGTAAATTGAACAATGTTTCTTATTTCTTTTATATTTGCCAATCTTTGATCACGTTCAAAGTTTAAATCATCAGATATATTATATTCATATGGGAAATGAGGTTCTATTCCGTATAAAATATAAAATGGTGAGTGTAAACTAGACAAATGTGATGTAGTATTGTATGCAAAATTTAATGCAGAAATATTTTTATCCCATGTGTCATGTTTAGAATTTACATAATGGTATATCATTCGTGAAAGCGTTTAATGTAGACGCTCTGATAATCCATTACTTCTGCTATTATATGGCGTAATATATTTATGCTTTACACCATACAATTTTGTTTGAGCATCTAATAGTTGTGACACATAGGATTTACTATTGTCTGATAATAAATATTTTGGACAAAAATGTCGACAAAAGACATATTCTTCTAGAAATTTAGCTATTGTTTCATTTGTTTGGTAAGGTATTGCTTTAATTTCTGCCCATTTACTTAAATGACAAATACAATTTATTATAAATCTATTTCCAGTTTGAGAAACAGGAAATGGCATTAATATGTCTGTTGATATCATTTCAAAAGGGTATGTAGGAACTGGAATAGGTTTTAGTAATCCTGGAGTTTTTCCATAATTTCTTTTTAATGCCAAACATGATGGACATGAAATAATAAAATTATATAAATCGTGTTTCATTGATTTCCAATAATAACGTGCATTTAGTTTTTTATAACATCTAAAACATGTAAATGCGAAATGACCTGATAATTGTATTGAATGAATATCAGTTAAAATTGAATGTCTTAAAACTTTAGGCACGACTATTCTTGAGTATCCTAATGCAATATTAACTAAACTATTATTCTTAAATCAAAAACGATCTAAGTTTAGATTGTTAACAAAATCATTAAGAATATTTTGACATACAGAGTCCATATTTTGAAGACCGCTCACATTTTCTAATTCAATGTTGGAAATAGAATTAAATACCTCAATAGGTGTTGATTGAAATATATCTATGCTATGAACAGGTAAACGTGATAAACCATCTGCTAATTGATTATCAGAACCTTTTTTATAGATTAATTCGTAATCATGTTCTTACAACATTAAGGCCCAATTTGTCAATCTACCTGAAATTTCAGTTATATTATTTGCATATTACATTGCATTACTTACATGCGCGTTTAAATTCGACAATTGGGTTTTCGTTATGAAATAAAATTATGAAATATCTTATTCGAACGCCAATTTCTAACATAAACCAGATCTTTTCTGCATTATTCAGAAGCATAACTTAATGAATTTCCAATTCGAGTTAACATACATGGTTTGAAGCGCTTTCGATTTCCACATTTGACCATTATTTGAGTCCAAGACTTCTAGCGTACTGCACTTGTCCATGGCCTTTTTCACGATTTATGTTTGATTCATAGTGATAACTTAATTTAAACTAGAAATAACTTACAGTTGGCGCCAAGTTAACCTAGGAGTTGAACTGGATAGGTTTGCATAGGGTAAATCATATAAAGACCATTTGCAAACCTATCCAGTTCAACTCCTAGGTTAGCTAGAGTCGACTATATTTCATGAGAATCAATAAAATATATAAATTGTTAACTAATTTAATGAAAATTTGGATTTATTAATATGTCAAAATTAACACGTTAAATATCTTACCATAACAAGAATTTCTGTTTGGTAGGCCTGCACAAAACATATCATCCGTCACCCTAAGTGTAGTTCTTTTGTATGTCTTTTGACATTCCGATTTGGAAATTATTGAAATGGTGACCTTTTGCAAGATGTCGGATGGTGGACCACCTTCCCATAATCTACCCCAACCAGATACAGTAACATTTTCTGGAATACAATGAACATAAAAAAATCATTCAATTTCTTTGCAATAGATTCTTCTTTTAATTTTTGTTCATATACGATATACCTTCATATTCCGTATTTTTCTTCCGTGGGTATGGGATGCTATTTACATACTCATTAAAGTCCAAAGGTTGTGACAAAACCAGAAGAGCAATATCATTTTCAAACGTGAGATTATTGTAATCTTCATGTGCGTAGACTTGCAACACAGTTCTATTCTGTTCTACCTGTTCATTATAATGGAATCGATTGTGATCACCTGCATAAACCTTCCACCGTTCTTTTGTTGCATTTTCCAAGCAATGAGCAGCAGTTAGGATGAACATTGCGTGGATAATTGTGCCACCGCACATTTCTCCATTCCAGCTACCCAGGCGCACTTGGTAAGGAAATTCATGAGGTGCAGCATTTCCCCCATTTACGATGTAACCTAATCAATTAAAATTTCCTGTCATAATTCTAAAGTAAAAGGTGTAACCAATGTCCATGTTTTTAAAATGCTTAAGATTTTTTTCACCTTCAGGTGTACACAGTTGAGGTGGCTGAGTTGACAATGCAGGTTCATAAGTAATGGTTCCGCTCATTTTATACTTTACCTTGATTTTTGATATCGTATATAATTGTTAAACAAGCACGAAATAATATAAAACTACAGCAAAGCAATAGGCGCGAAATTTGTCCTTTTCAAATTTAATTAACCGTTTAATCTGTTTTAAAATCTGTTCGCGACTTTGTCATGGTTGAAAATATAGATTATTATTATATGAATGAAAAGAACCTAGCCCAAAATAGTAAATAGCCCCAAATAGTTAAAAAAGTTTAATTAACAATAGAAATCTGACGATACTTTCTTAGAGCATTGTGAATGGTTTATTAATTTTGCACAATAATAAGTGAGCTAAGAATTCCGAACTATTTCTCAAATAAGAAATGGTGCAGTTAAGTTTCAAGTTTATGTATGACCAATTAAAATGGTTATTTCCTTCAGATAACTATATAGCTAAACATCACTGTGGTTTTTATGCAAATACAAAACTATTAAAAATATAACAATAACAAGGCTATTAAAAACAATAAAATTCCATATTTCAATTTCTTTTTAAAATTAACTAACACAAATTCATTAACAAATTATAAGAAATTAAAACATAATTTATTTAAAAGGAACACCCAGAACCAACTATGGTGAAAGGAGGCTACAGTTTCAAATAGTCAGTAATAAATGGTTGATTGATGTATTGCTATCCACCAGAGCATACCAAATATTCATAAAAATACTTAAAACCCATATTGTTAACTCAAAACAGCCGAATGTAATCAATTATATCCTGTTATAATTTTTCTAATATACTTACATAGGTGGATTGATTTAAAATATTCATTTTTCCTTTCTATTTATATATGAGTGGCTAAAATATTATATAAAAGTCATGATATAACCAATTATGTTATCCAGCTTTTTAGATAAACTGTTTTATTAAACGTTACAGGCTGTGTGCCTGGGCACCTTTGATAAAATTATAACAAAAATTTTGAAATTGGAAACAAGTTTAATTATTAATTGTGAAAGCTACGAGGATATGATAATGTATTAAAAAAGAGTGTAGTTAGCTATATTTTTGCCATTTATGTGTTTTTAATAATGCATATCTCTAAAGTGTGGATAATGTAAAACGATAAAGCTTACCTTCCTAAAGGTCGTCAAATAATGTATTTCTTTACGCTACTTATCCACACCTGTTTTCAGTTCTGTCTAGAATTGTTAAATATTTATCCCAATTTACAAAAAGTTCTCGTATTGAGAATCTTGTCTATCGTATCCAATAAATTACTGGAGTTTAACTTGAACCCTACACACGGTATTGCGACGAGCAAAATAGTGCTAACTCGATGAGGCAAGAGTTGAGTAACCTCTGATAAGACTCTACATTCATTATCATTTCTTTTTAGCTATGACATTGGATCATTTTGAACCAGCTAGTCAAAAGTCAGAATAAAAACAAGTGTAACGACCGTCCACTGAACCCTGGAATTTGCATCAATATCCAGGTTAAAAAAGGTTACAATGGCATGGCATATACTGTCAACCATATACAGCTGCTAATGTTGTTGATGATAATTATAACATCGTGTGCAATTGTATGTATGAACTTGTTTCAACCTATATTGAAAACCAAATGTGTATGAATTGCTAATCATTCCATTACTGCATTTTATTAATTGTTTTAAAACTGTTTGATTAAAAAGTAGTTACTTAAAGTTTATTTTCAGAATATATTCTTGAATACAAGATGTGTAATGGGTGTCGGGCACTAAGAAAATTACATTTAAATTTTTCCAATGTCTAAGCATACAGGAAAAAATGATAAAAGATCATATAATATTTTATTAATACTTTATTACGCTCAGACAATTTTACTTTAACAAAAATTACTTATGACATTATAAAAATTTAAACTAACTCCAGCTTAAAGGTAAAAAATTTCCCCCAGCTCTTTTCCTGGAGGCAGAGTACCCAAGACTGCAGCCGCATTTCCTCGCTGAAGAGCCAGAGAGATTCGCTGAAGTAAATAAAACTTCGAAAGGC
>JAQFZZ010000148.1:0-28883 GCA_034696405.1 Isotoma caerulea | reverse complement strand
ATTTGATTAGGTCTATGTGGAGGCTGTTAATGAGCACGGAGTGAGCGAGTCATCCCAGAGGGTTGTCTTCCGAACAGCATCTCAACAGGAGAAAAATGCCGAGATTGAAGCCTCCATTGACAATTACAATGAGACTGCTTGTTGTGTGGCTGTAAGTGTTGCTTACATTAAATACGTATTTTTAGTGGTCGTGTCTTCATGTCTAGAATCTGGAGTAAGCATACAAAGATTTTCATTTTGATAAGGGAACAGTTCCCAGTGTTGGAGAAAGTGGTGAAAGCACAAATAGTTCAGATTAAGTTATTAATTATATGGCACAAGGTCATTTATGTTATGTTTTGAAATATGACACACTTTACTTCAGAAAAGCTTGTGTTATGTGTAGGCAATTCATGTGCTAAATTTTATTGCTTAAAGCTGCCAAATGGCTGACTGTATGAAAGTGTAGAGAAAGCATTAACTATTTTTTTACAAAAAGTAAGCGTGTGTCAGTTAAACCAGATTTTTAGAGCATATTTAACATGATTTATGAATAATTAAATAAAAAAATATTTTCTAAACGAGTCAATAAGTTCACCCTCTGACTCAAAGAAGTAAATTTGTATACAGATTTGTTACACTTAAAGAAATCCCCTTGAAAGCAACAACTTCTTTCTAGTGGATTTACCACAGGCAGAGTATAAAATGTAATATGTATTTGTAGCGGTTGGAGACAACTGAGAAAAGAGAAAGAAGGATGTTCTTTTCCAGGAAGAGATTGTTGACTTTGACTTTATTATAGGATGTAGCGTGCCGATGATGGTTCCCATTTACCCATCCATGTGAATATGTGTCTTCTCGTATGTACACTCTTTACTTTCACTCTGTACTCTGAGATGTGGATGGGTGAATGGTCTATTTTATGTGGGCACTTTGTGCCTATATTTCATCTAATACTTTCTCTTACTTACACTTGACTTTGTAACCCCAAAGGCTGGTCTGAGTCCCACGTGTATGCCGTTATGCTCTTACGAGGCTTCCATGAGTGACATCCGTTCCTTGGCGTTTGCATGTGCATCCGAATTCCATACGATTCTTCGATGTGCGGCTGGAGGACGAGATCACACTTCCTGTTGTACCAAACGAGGAGTTTCGGACTCTTGTGTTGATGTATGTGCGGCTCAAGTCCCGGACAGTCTTCTCTCAATGGCTGAAAACTGTCTTCCCTTTATTGGAAATATTATCCAGTGCTTTGACGAAGGTATATTTGTGTCTATTTTTACTACCTCTAAAAGCAATAACATTAAGATATGATCTTATCTTTATGATTCTAATGCATAGTATTATTATACAGAATTTTGACACGCTTTATGATATCTTATATGCATATATTTACTTTCAGGAACGGAAATCATTCCTGGACCTGTGGAAGAGTTTCATGCATATTTGGTCACTGATACTTCTGTTGGTGTGGCTTGGGATACCCCGATGGGATATAATATTTCGAGTTATCAAGTATTTTATCAATTGATAAGTCCTGGGGTTACTGTGGATAAACCTTCGGAATTGTTATCGGTAAGCACTATTTTGTATTTTTTTTTTCAGCAAAGACCTACTTAATCTGTAGTTTATTATGTTAAATTTGTTTCATGTAATTCCGAATTCGGTAGGCAAATGTAACTGAAACCTCATACGAAGTAACTGGATTACAAACGGGATCAACCTACAAATTATATGTAGTAGCCCAAAATGATCACGGTTCATCCGTCCCCTCAGCAATGGTCCAGGTCAACGTCTCTTCAGACGGTAAGTGTTGAGTTCTTAGAATTGTCAAAAACTTTTAGACTTTAGCTCAATAGCCAATCTTCTATCTATCCATCCATCCCCTCCTCGTGTAATAAATCTTTCATCAAACATCTTCGTCATCAACAAAGTTTTTTTATATTTATTATCCTTTCTTTTCATCCATCAGCTTTTAACGGAAGTAAGATTGCTGGAATTGTGTCAGCTCCTCACAGCCTTGTCGTCGCTGGTCATGGGGCCACATGGGTTCAGATTGTGTGGCAACCACCTAGCATTGCCCATCCTACGGATAAGATTACTTACAAGTATGTCCCTATATCTTCAGTTTTTTGCTTTTTTTGTATTTGAAATTAATGGAGTTGTACAAGCTTTGGGGAAACATTTAAAATGTAAAGTGTATGTGCTAAAAGCTTGCTACCGATTTCCTTTTATATTGCAACTAACTAACTCATGAATTTTTTTGTCTTCCTTATGAATAAAGGGTTTACCATCGGGGGGTAAAGGACACAGAGTATCAGATAAATGAAAGCTCGGTAAATTCGGTGACATTGGAGGGGCTGAAACCCAACTCGCAACACATTCTTTATGTCACTGGAAGAAATGACAAAGGGGAATCCCCACCATCTGAAACTTTGATCGCTTGGACAGACCCAGCTCATTCTCCTTTTGTTGAGGTATGAACACAAGGACTAAGATATAGAACTGACTTATCCTCAGCAGTCCTTCTGACTCTGTCCTAGTTTTTTGTGGACATTTTCCTTACTTTAACTTAAACTCTCTGGGAGTGATGGGCATTCTTTAGAAGAAAAAATAGTAATAAGAAACAGGGGTAGTAAAGAAATGAAATGGACTTTAGTTTAGTATTATGGGAGCTGAGTATGGCACTGCGGATAATTTGAAACTTTTTTGAAAATACTAGAAGTTTATTTCTTCTACCCCTTTTTTGCTTTACTTCCTTATTGTATCTGGGACAGCGTTGTAATTTCGCGTCTTGTTGGTTCTTGACATTGTCGTATGTACAAGGGAGAAAGGAATCATGTCTTTGTCTTCTTTTTTTGTGTAGCCTCCAAGGATCCAGCCTTTGAATTTATTGATTGAAGGACGGTCAATGACTGTTGTTTGTGTGGCTCTTGGGGACCCTACTCCAACTATTTCTCTGTATATAAACGGAAAACTCATTAAACAACAAAGAAATCGACATTTGACCCAAGTTGTGGAAAATATCACGAGAGATATGGACATTGTCTCTTGTTATGCGGATAATGGATATGGAACTCCTATGCAAGCTGCTAGGAGGATTCAAGTCGCCCGTAAGCAGTTTATAAGCTTATCTGTAACGTACTGATGCGATGAAATCTTAAATTCCATATATAAAAATATATACTTCACATATTTAAAAAATCGAAATCGATGTTATCCATATTTTAAAATGCACCATATCATGTCATTTGCAGATTTACCAAGCATTTATGGGTCAGAGGTAACATACGCAGCTTTGGGCGATCCAGCAAGCATTGAATGCTCCGTGGTGGCATTCCCAGAACCCAAAGTTGCATTCTGGAAAAGCTCCTTGGAGAGAATTCCAATTGTCAGTGGAGGAAATTTCCGTATTGATCATGATGAGCCTTTACCTCTACCTCTGTTGGACGTAAGCTATCAAAAAACAATTACATGAGAGAGTAGATGAAAGTGCAAATTGAATTGAATGTTGAAATCTAATTCAAGATAAAATCTAATTACATTTTTAGCAACCACACAAGTACAAATACGTGTTGAAAATACAAAATGTGACTGAAACCGAAATAGGGAACTATTCCTGCCATGCTGAAAATGCCATTGGCGAAACTACCAAAACCTTTACGGTGAAATCTCGTGACCTGAAGGTAACATTTTATACTGAATGATATCTTTTACTTCACATATAATTATGATGGACAGATATTTAACAACTTTATTTTGTTCTACTGTGCCCCAGGATGCCAGCATGAATATCACGGAATGCTGTATTAGGGAGAAAGTCAGTGATGGCTGTTTGGACGCTTGTTCCTTCTTCATGGACATTGAGTCCGTCTTGGATAAGCCACAGTGCCTCCCTGATTTCGACAAGTTTATGAAGTGCTCTGCAGGTAAAGTGTCTTCAGAAGATTCAATTTAATTCACCCCTTTAAAGTTGAAAAAAATGCTGAAGTTTGAAAATTAAATGAGCGTGTCCTTTGCTTTCCTTGTAAATTTAGATGGACGTGATCACAGAGCTTGCTGTTCTAACTGGGGAGTTCCTCGTCGTTGCCTTGATTTGTGCAGAGGAGAGCCTGTCACACAGAATGCTGACCTTTGCGTTATTCAGAGCTCTAAGCCCATTTTTAACTGCTTCAAAGAAAATAGAGGTAAAGTTTCCCAAGAGTTGATACCTGATCCTTTAATCTTTCCGTTTGTTAAGGTTTGCCAAAAAAGATTATAATGGGATTTCATTCACAAACAGATAAGTTACCTGGACCCCCGCAAAACATTCGTGTAGAAATACTTTCAGAGACTGAGGCAAAGGTCTCATGGGATTTGCCCATTATTAACCCACACACTGCTACAGTTTACAGGTTGGTTTCGTGGTATTTAAGTACTTAAAGTGTATAAATTAAGGGAGTATAGGTTCTATAATTTTTATTTCAAAATCTCAGGGTTTTCTGGAGACCAATAGGTCAAAAGTTGTCTGAGAGACAAGACACTCACATGCAGAGTGTCAAGATTATAAATCTTAAACCAGGCGTCCATTATGAAACTGTGGTGAAAGCAGGAAATTCTCATGGAACCTCAGTGCTCACAGAGCCAGTTCCATTTATCACAGAAGACAATCTTATCTCTTCGCCTAGTACAGGTTTGGATAATTTTTTTAATCGTACTTTCTCCGTGTGTAGTAAAAGCATGTTTGTAGACAGCTTCACAAATATTTCGTAAAATTGTACTATTAGCTGGAGAATCGAATGCAGGAGTGGGAGTTGGAATCGCCCTTTTGGTCTTCCTTCTCATCGGAGCTGCCGTGGGTGCCGCGTGGTTTGTTCGAAATCGACAGTTTGGAACAAAGCCTCCTGGGGCTATTGCTTTTGAAAATCCTTCATACATTAGAGAAACGAATCCTGATATTCATGTAAGTTTACATTAATGTTTTTAGGATTTTTCACTTTCTTCTTTAAATTATTCACTATGGTTTATTTTCATATAGATGAATGGGGATGGCCCTTCAAATGGCAGCGTTCCCAGCGTAAGTAACGGAGTAGCAGGTAATGGATGGCATACAGAAACGCTCCATCCACCCAGACCAGAGACTGAAGTCCCTCCAACGCTTTACGAAGAACTCCGTCTTGGAACTGAAGGGGCGGGATTCCGCAGACTGAAGCCTTAAATTTCTAAAACACAAAACTAGTTCCAATATAAAAAATACGTTTTACCTAATTATTTAGTCTTTACACTCAACAATCAAATTGTATTATCATCAAATCACAAAAATACAAAATATACTACAATCACTTCACAGCAGAAACCAACCAACCTAAGTCCCCCATCAGCCTCAATTCTTCTCCTAAATTCTTCACGCTGTTAAATCGCTGACGACGCTGATTGATATACTATATGTACTTATTACTATTTAATTCCCAGCTTCTTTTCATCGCACTGAGTGAAGAGTTTTGTTATTAAAAAGTGCTCACTACTGTTTCTCTATTACATGCACGTTTAATGCTACACTACCTACCCAATTCCCACGACACGGCTGATGTGAACAAAGACAATCTCCTTGATAACTTGATATTGAAATGAAATTGAAGGGCGCAAAGGACTTTTGTAAACGAATAAGATTTCTAATCACCATTCTTGAAGTCTCGTCACTCATAGCTTTAGTTTCCATTTTAAAAACGTAAAAAATGTGATATTCGAGAAACACTGGTTGTTGACCGTTGTTGTTTATAAGTTTTTAAGGATAAGTAAAATTAAGTATTTTGCGCAATGCAACTATCATATTGCTGCTACCATCACTTTTTGTGACTAAGCAAAAATAAAAAAAAACGTTCTTCGGAGTGAATTTAAGACTTTTAGTAAACAGCAAATGAATCGGACCAGAGAGACCGTATAAAAGTTATAACAGACGCTGATGATTACACATTCTGTTGAGGTGTTATCATCACAATGTTACATTACATAAATGTTAAATCTGCAAAATGACTTTGTGAAGAATGCGATGAAGATATAAAGCGCTGGATGCTCCACATCAGATTTTAAAGAAATGCTTATTATTGTTGTTTTTATAGTAGAGTTTCCTACAAAATGAAAGTTTGAATCCTAATGAAATACTTATGTCATTTGCTTTCAGTCTTATAAAAGTCAGAGTCACATAGTTTGATATGTTTGTAAGTAATTGAATTTCAGAAGAGGGTTTGATTATTGATTTAATACAATCTATTAACAGTTTACGCATTCTAAAAATTATCATTGCTATTAATAGTAATAGTAAATCGTACTGCTTTCACTTTGGAAAAGCCATTTACTTGTTTCCACTGACTTCCAAAGGGCTGAAGAGAATGTACGGTTAAAATGTACCTTATTAATTATCGTTGTATTATAGAATAGCAAAGTAGTTGTTTGTTTCAAAATATTGATCTTCGTTTCTCTGTTAGATTTTTTTTAAATGTAGATCACTTTAGTAATGAATTTTGTTTGATGCATGTAATTGTGTAACTGTTAGATGTATTATATTACATTGTATATGTCTTCTTTATTGATTTATAACTTGTTGACTTATTGTTATCTGTAAGAAACATATGAATACTTAAGGCTAAAAAATAAATGCATTTTTAATAATTGCAGGGTGTGTCGTTTCCAAAAATGTGAATCATATACCTTTATATATAAAGCAATTACTGCACTGTCAAAACGTGTATATTATTAATTCTTCGTAAACTTCATACAAATTTTAGATCATGTGTAGTAATAAGTAAGTTAAGTAGTTTGTAAGTAATTAATTATCAAAGTTGTTATACACATACGGTTAGTGATAAATCTGCAATTTATGAACACGCGAAGAATTCCATTGTTGTATTTAAAAATGTTAGATGATAAGTTAGCCTAGAGATAAACATGGTGTAAGGTAAGATATGAATATGCACGGTTTTATTGTAAAAATATGGAGTAAATATATAATATTATATTATATGCCCGCATTTCAATCAAAAATATAATTGTGAACTTACCTTTTAAGATCGACAACAAAGTATCATTTGACACTTATTTAAATATACACTCCTCGTAAAGCATTAATTGTACTTTATTAATGAACGAACCTGGGAATTGTCTGTTTTTGATGAAAATGGAAAATAAAGCTGTGTGATACAATATTCATTGATCACATTTTATTCGAAATGTTATGTGTCTTATTTGTTATATATAATATCCAGATGAAAATTATTGTTCCATAAAATCAAAATCCATTGATGATTATACAAAAGGTAAGATTACATGCTTGAAAAATTTACTCAATTGCAAAAGTCCAAATTTTAACTTGTGTTCTGCAGGAATACAAACAGTTACATGGTCATATTAAGAAGTTCAAAAGTTGATTTCTTCAATTTAATTGAATTCAACAAAGACATTTTATGTAGTGTAGACCGATAAAATCACTCGATAAGGGTTTAGAATCGAAAATCAAAATTTTTAGATGAATTTGAATGAATTTTAGATTTTTATGCAACTGAAGTATTCGAATTCTTTATATATTATTTAAGTTCAGGCTTTTTGATGTTCATACTTTTATACTTTACTATGAGTAAAAATATAAATTGATTTTATTCATACAGAGTTTAAAGTTTTAAAGTTTTGTCAAATTGTGAAAAAGCTTCGAAATCCTCCGCCCATAGAAGTATATTAATGCTCTACCCAGTTTGCATTATATATTTATCTTAACAGAGCAAACGATAGAAATGAATTAAGGGTTTCAATATAATGATATGCAATTACTCAGGGTTGCGCAAAATACATGTTATTTTAAATACATGTATTTAAAATACATTTGTGTATTTTGTATTTTACAAGCGTTAAGGCAAAAATATGTATTTTGTATTTTTAGCTTCAAATACAAAATATGTATTTAAATACATTTGTATTTTCAGGCATAACTGCAAAATGTATTTAAAATACTTTTTAAAAATACAAAATACAATTTATACAAAAACACGAACAATGTGAATTTTAGCTGAAGAATGGATAGATAATTGAAAAATGTTGCAAATTTTTATAATTTTCCAAGGTTTATCACATTTATAATGAAGGCCACAATAGGAATATAAAAATAGGAATATGTAAATCCCATGTTTTACGTATAATAAATGATTAAAAAATTTAATGTTTCTGGGCTAGTTTGGGATTAACTGAAAAATATATAAATACGTTTACTGTGGGTATTAGTTCTTTTATTTCTTTTTAGACCGAAATTGAACCCAAAACAGTTATGTATACTACATTTTTAATTACAATCATTTGAGTTTTCCTTATCATATCATTTTTCAATCCTAAATATACGCAAATTTGTTGCAAACTATAAATTGAATTAATTTTCAAATTATTTTTTATAACTTTCTTAATTTTAAGCTTTAAGCGAATTTTACACACGTTATGTATTTTGTATTTGCAAATGTATTTAAAATACAAGTATTTTGTATTTTGACACCTTTTTTGAAGCTTTGTGTATTTTGTATTTTGAATGAAATCCTGAAAATGTATTTAAAATATAAAAGTATTTTGGGCCAATGACTGTATTTAGTATTTTGTATTTCAAACCAATGTATAACCATTTAAAAATTACTTTTTTGTACACAAGCCATTTAATGTTAAGCCTTCCTTAACGCTAAAACCCTGTACAAAACTAACATAAATTTCTTGACAGTTAGTAGTTGTCTAACCTTAAAATTCCCAAAAGTAAATAACCTTTTGATAAGCAGTTTACAAAATCGTGATTTTTCCCATGTTATTTCATAATCTGAAGATGTTTCACCTCATCAATGAAATAAACATTTGTATGTAAAGAGTTGTCTTTTTCTCTATTATTTTATTTGTCAGTACGTGACTATCATTAAATTCTGCAAGACACTCGACAGAAGGAACAACATCCGTTCACTTGTGTATGATTGTAACATGCTCATCACTCCGGACTCATAGAGATAATTTTTGCAAATCTCTTCTTAATTGTAGGAACTCCCATGGCTTCACATTTTCAATTTTCAAACAAATCTCTAGCAACAGTACTCTAAGAGTCAAAGCGACCCTACTCAATAATATATACTGTTGTTGACTTTTTCATAAATATCAAAAAGACTTCTTTATGTCCAAGATGATAATCATCATTAAATTATTTTTATAAGTACCAAGCATCAACATACCAATATAGTAGTACAAGAGCATATCATGTTAACTTAAGGATCATCATCATCATAATAATAATCATCCGTAACAACATGGATGATCTCATAAACCACACAGATTATAGTCCTTTCTTCAGTCAGAATGAAAAGCAGTTTATAAAAGTGAATGTCTCATTTTGCATTTTTATATGTTCCAAGGAATTTTACTAAGGATTAAGCCAGAAAACGCAACCCTAGCCCTGTAATTTGGAAAGAAGAGAGTTGAACCGCTTTAATGAAAATTACTCTCATCATCTTCATCAGCATTTAACATGATATATTACAATGATGATGATGATGAGTGTAGAATAATCATACCCAAGAAATATAATATGCCCATTCACTTGTCTTTTCGTACTTTTTTTATATTTTAATTTTTCAATTGCAACATCAAAGATGCATAGAGGGGACGTTTCATAGTAAAAAAGTAAATAGGCAGCGGTTTGGACTTGGTGCAGTAGTTGTTAGTCGTAGTGGTAGTTGTCATTCATTTCTCCCAGCACGAGACTTGTCAATTCTTTAATTATCACTTTGGCTTTGGCCAAAAAGCCGGTTCTTAGACAATCACAGGGTGTAAAGATGGGGAGAGGATTGGCCTCTGTAAATGGAAGTGAAGATGAATTCCTGGGATGAAATGCTTGAATGAATCGTTCTTTTAGTTACTGGGTACATTGACAAATAAAATTCAAGCCGTGCCAATTAATAGACCCAACGCGAGGTGAAAGAAATTAGCTGGCTTGGAAGAAATTCGCTTGTGCCCATGAATTCAACTTTTTTATTTCAAATTATGAATTTTTTTAGGAGTATGGGCATTACATGGAAGATGGGCTTCTTTTTTTTAAGGAATAAAAACGTCCTCTGCAGCTTCGCATAGGCCGAGTCAGAAAAGTACTTTCGCAAAAATCTGTTTCAATTGATTTGCACTGTGGTGGTATGGTAATATTTCTATGAAATGCACCTTTAAATTTGACAACTGATAGTCGGATCGGCCTCCGGGAGCGGAACCGGCACCAGTTAGCCGAACCGGCTATTAAATTAGAGATGTTACACAAATTTTGTGATAGATCTGTTGCAATATGTTTAACATTTGAAATCCTGCATTGTTGTTTTAATTCTAATTTTCTAAATTTGTAATTGAAATCCTATACAAATTCATTTAGTTAAATTTTTACTACTGTCACATTAAGCGAAAGATTTAAGTGTTATTGTAAATTATATGATGTGAAATTAGGGTATAAAATATAAACATATTGCATACACGAGATTTGTGTAACACATACAATTTAATAGCCGATTCGGCTATCGGGTACCGGCTCGGCTACTTTGTGCCGATTCGGATTTGAGCTTTTTAATTAGAGATGCTACACAAATCATGTGGTTAATATGGTGTAATATGTTTATAATTTTCACTCTGTACTTACTGGATTATAATTTCATGTATTAGCTTAATTTACAACCCTGCTTGAAATTAAAGCAAGTTTCTACTTTAAAATCTTTACATTCATGTTTAAAAAATTTCTTCCTAATGCATTCAAAGATAATGTTTTGCTTAAAATTCATGCAGAATTGTAAATTTCAAATTAATAATATGAAATATTCAACGGCACAGTGTACAAAATAATAAAATTATTACAACAGATCTATAACAAAATTTATGTAACATCTCTATTTTAATAGCCAAAATACCGCCAATGCGGTTGACGCCGTGCTATAGCCATCCCACTTTACCCCGCTACCTGCGGTCAACAAAATTACCTTTCCATTCCAAATTCCAGTCCAGAATGTAAAAAATTAGCCAAATCGGATGATTTTAGAAAACTCTTCATGGATTACACAACTTTAGATATTCTTAATTGTCACAATAGCATATTATTTCTCTATAAAAAAAACTATTAAAAACCCTTTTTATGCTCACATGTCAAAAATCAGCGAATCGAGATGATTTTGAGAAGTTCCTTAAATCAAGTTAGAATGACCCTCCACCGGTCTTCTGTCTGATTATAATGGAAACCCATATTGATTCGAACTCGGTCGTTGTTGCATTAGTCCAGGTATCATCTGTATCAAATTAAACGGTTGGGTGGGGTTAACAATTATAGTTACCAAATCCCAGACGGATATGACGACCACATAAGCCCCTGTCTTGAACTAAAAATGCAATTAGCAAGTACTTGTTGTAACAATAAAAATTCTCTCGTGATTCTATGAATGTTTAAGAATCAGAGAATGATTTTAGAATGATGATTTGCCAGGAAATGCCTGTTGAGGTAGGAGTATGCAATACCATGTTGGAATTCAATCATAATAAATTCTTTTGCGCAAAACGGCATTTTTAAAGAATTCCAAAATTCATAAATCACAATTCAGATTTTTAAATACCAAACCAATGTTTATCAAAAGGTAAGGGAAGCTAACTCAAGTTTGTATTAAATAGTAATTGTTTTAGTTATATTTGTTGTAAAAATGCAATGAGTTCAGCTTCTAAAAACTCACGAGGTCTTACGTATGCCCATAGAAGTATATTACCTACACCGTATGCCACAATCAGTGACATATTGCTGGAATATTTCACATCTGTTAAAAGCAGTCATTTTTAAGTATTTCATTTGGTCAAAGTCAATTTACACTAACCCTTTTCCCAATTCCAATTCTAATAAAATAAAATAAATTTAACATGTAAAATCACAAAAAGTCACGATAACAAAGAAGCAAAACAAGAATTTGATGACAACAAAGACACATTAGGAAAAAGGAAGTAGGACAGCACTTAAGAATATTGAAAATCTGTGTCGTGAGATAAGTCTCAATTTTGACACGTTGACAATTAATCGATTGTTCTTAACCGATTAATTAAATCTGCCCTTTTACGCTGAAGTAGGAGGAGGTGTCTTTTATCCCAAGTAGGGCTAAAAAAAATATCGGAACGCATTTTTTTACTTGTCTTTGTCTTTTCTAATAATGTGGTCAAGTCACAACTATTGCCTTTTAGCTAATTATTTTATTTTATTTCATACAATTTTCCTTTGTAGGAATATTATGGTGTAATATACCTTCTATACTTTGTTGACTGTAATTTGAATTTCAATAAATGCCGTCCTGTCCACCCGTGTAGCACATGGAATGGAAATAATCTAGCCAAAGGCTAAAGACCACACAAAAAATCGTAGTTTATATAAGTGAGAATTTTACAACTTCACGAGAGACCAATTGTGCCCATTATTATGCTTTAATACAAATGTCTGATCTGAAGATGATTAAGACGAGAGAATTGTTGTAGAATTCACTTATCAAAATCATAAACGAGAATCCTGTAAGTAAAGTCATAATGGAATGTTTGTGTCAGTGTGTGTATGCGTTTTGTATAATACAATGCACTGAGATTTGAAATTCATTGCATTTGCATTATTGCGTATTATCATGGACTAACTGTACATTTTCTTAACGATCGTGCGGAGCGGAACCCAAAAAATGTAAATTAGAGAGAGAAGAGAGCGAGAGAGATGAGGAATGGATAGGATGGATGGAATATTATGGGTTTATAACGATAGTTAAAAAATAAATATGAATAAAAAAAATTAAAGTGGACATTTTCCGTCTGTCTCTCGGCAAGTGGTAATTTCACACAAGCCATAAACACACATGAAATGAATGAATTCCGTCATTGTCTTTAATCATCTTTCATTCATGTTCCACTTTCATCCAATCTTTTCCACTGTCAAATTTCCTCGGTTTAAATTAGTTTTTAAATTTTTAACAATTCATGTGAGGAATTAAATTCTATGTGGAATTAGGTTGCATTTAATATCAATATGTTGGGTGCTATGCAGTATGCAGTTGTAGTTCAGTCTGGTGCTCGAAAATTGACAGATGGGATGTGAATGTGACCTACATCTAAAATCTAAAATGCAATTGAAGTTTAATTTACGAATATTTCAATTCTGCATACATTTTTTCGTAGTTTTTGCAAAACTGCTGAATTAAAAGACGCTCAAGATTCATCTAGCATAAACTGACGAATATTTTTTCCTCATGAAAAAAAAACTTTACGCTGTTTTAAATATCAAAAAATTACTTACAAAATGTATGCGAGATAAATTCAACATTTTCTAAAGGGTATAAATTAGACGATATAAGCTACGCTTATCAGGTTTTTTTAATTAAATTAAAATTATTGCTATACAAAATACACAGCTTTTGCAATCATAATAAACTCGCATTACTGTTGAAATTTAAACCCTGCATACTGCCTACTTTATAGTTTAATATAATTAATCAAACATATTTTCTCCAGTTCTATTAAATCAACTTCACACTTCATATTATGCGTATTTAGAGCATTCGCCTTCAACGGAAAACTTAATGTAGATCATACCCATGTGAGTGCACATTTCAATTTCAATGAATCTTTTGCTAATTTAAAGTAGAAAAGTCTCTCTTTGAAAAACTATTGGTCAAGAATCAAGAACCATAATACTAAATTCGCTCACAATTCATGAAATACAAGCATAAAATCATAAGCGTTTAAATGTCAAGCTGTATCAGTAATCCATCAATGAAACAAACGAATTCACTTGAAGGACAAACCTAAAACAAAAAACGCCAGTGCAATTAAAGACTACTTCATAGACAAAAACAGCAGATGCATTTCCCGTCCTCAAGTTTAAGGGAAATTGAAACAGAGTCCGAAAGTCAAGCTGGTCTTGTCTTGTCTCCCAAAACCAAGCTTAAAAACACCCAAGAACATTTTATACATTTCAGTCACGGAGAAGAGAAACAACACTTTTCGAACGATCCATCCAAGTAGGTTTTACCTCAATAAAATTTCAATAAAAATAAAACTTACCAATTGTATGATTGCACTACAAATGTCTAGCCCATCTAAATAAACATTAAATGATTCTCTTCTCTGTGAGACGGTTCAACTCTAAAAATGTTATCTAGGTATTCTGTTCCTCTTATAATACTTACCTTCCATACTTTATAAGGGGGATATTATCTTGTCTTTTAAAAACTGCCCAGAAGAGTTCCCATCATAAGAGATGCACCTAGTATATAGATATTTTATATAGGTACATTAGATACATAAATACACAGCTTGTTATGTTCTGCTGTGGTAGTAAATAGCAAGTAAAAAAGTAAAGTAAGTTGCTTTCATTATTGGGTTAGATTGGGTTTTAAAAAGTCTGTTGAGTTTTCTACAGAGGATGAACAGGGTCCATTCTCCATACGAAATGAGCACATTTATAAGACAGGTATTCTTTTGTACATTTAGTAGAGGTAATTTTCTTTGCGTAACAATAAGGTATCTATTATGTCATCCCCTGGGGCTCCATACCAATCCACCGACACTGCCACAACTATCATAGCATAGTCCAACCAAGAGTTACTTACAAATGAAGAACATATCGTAGTAAGTAAAGTAAAGGTAAAAAGGTAACATCATTGTGAATCTCCTGATGAAGGAAAGAACTTTTGTATTAAACAGTCTGTAAGGTAAGGTAGCAACAGTTGTATTTCAGTCGCTCTGTGGTTCACACGGGCAGTATTTCGTGGATTATCCTCAAAGGGCAAAAATCATTATCATTATCATCATCATTATTTTATGTGGTGTGTTTTATTTTATTTTATACGATACACATGGACAACACATTTTTAGTAGGAAGGAGCGTTGGATTGGATTGTTTTTGTGCTAGGTTTTTTCATCTAGTGTAATAAACAATTTGCAATTTTAGTTTTTAGAGTTTGTAAAACATTTTCTTTGGCGATGAGTTTGAGAGTGCAATTTGGACCCATTGGTATCTATAAACATGTTGAAAAATATATTTTAAGGCTGATCAAGCTCAAGGCGTTTTAGTCCCATTCTGAAAAAGAATTTGCTACTGCCCGGTTTTAATTATACCAGAATTTCTACAAATTGCATTTGAATTGAAACTTACAAATTTTTAACGCGGATCCAAAATATTCGGATCAGAGATTAATAAATATATAACTTTAAATCTCATGGACATATTAACCAATTAATGAAGAAATGTACAAGTAAATTCTAAATCAACTCTTCAAGATTTTGCATTTATTCGGTTTAAATCACGAAAGCTCCTTCACCCAACGTTGTTATTATTAAATCAAGTTCAAGCTCATAATTACGTCAAACTTGACTCATTAAGAGAAGACAAGTCTTCCACCTTATGAGAGATTGTAATATCCAAGACTTATATGGAAGGTATATACGAGAAGTAAATCCTATTTCCTGGCTTTCCCTTACACCTTGGGACTTTGAAAGTGCTCTAACAAGCTCACATCCTCTAATGTTCTGATAATCTTAATATTATATACAATACACAAGTATTAATATTGAATTGAATATTATATAATTGTTCTAAAAACTTTAGCCAGTCATACACATCTATCTATCTATCTATCTAAATATACAGCCTATACCAAGATTCCACCAAGTATTCTTCATGCTCATCACTCACACCACGGATCACGGATGAGAGCATTTTTAAGTCTGACTTTTTTTCTGAAAAAAGTGAACCCGTTACACTTTTTTCAATGGAGAGTGAACATACAAAAAGTAAAATATTATTTCTGCTGCTAAAAGCCGACTAACTGTCATCAGACAAAAAAACATGATTTTAATGCATATTATGCCCATTGTTGTGATGTTCCTTGTGCACCTTCATAGTGTGTGAATATGTAATCAGCATTCAGGCATGCATGAATTGAATTCTACTACTGACACTAACTAAAGTGAATACCTCGGGAGTGTGTAAAATGTAATGTAAATGTAATTCGACTATGTAATTCTTTTCATTACATCGTGAGACGAGAGGGCAACCTGCACTTAAACTTTACTTAAAAACTTATTACGTTGGATAATTTAATTTAATTTCAAGTACCGGTTCAGTGAAATAAGCTGGATTAAAAACAGCCAGAAAATACAAGATTTTAAGTTCCCACACGTTGACTACTGCAAATTAGCACTTGGTGCTTTTATAAATTGATGATGTGTTATGTGCGTATTGAGTATATGTTTCATCATTGAAATTTATATATGATACATATCTCTTGAGTTAAGTTGTATAATCGTTCCTGTACTGAGGCCTTAAAGCTAATTAGTAATAAACGGGATTGGGAGTTATGTGATACATTTTACTTTAATTACTTTAAGTGTCATCATTTCATAAATAACTTTGACAGTGAAATCTACCTGTTAATTATCACCCGTTGAATGTATGAATAAACTGAAGTGGGAAGTAATGTACATGAGTTGTGGTGTACAGAGATTTTTTATGCAGATTGAACTAATTAGTAAGAACGATTTCCAGTCAATATAAAAATAAACAATAGTTTAAAGCCAGTTCATTTCAGGCTTATTTTTTATTACAAATTAGGAATCATTATGAATAGATGAAAGCATAGTATGAAATGAGACCAAACGGAGTTGCAAGACCCAACGGAACTTTACCAAGTAAGTTTTCAAAACTATTTATTTTTTAATGTCCATTTTTGTCGCTTACAATGTGGGGGTCTTGTAATACAGACTGCTAGTTTATCTAATGACTTAAAAATGAAAAATTTTATCGAGGTATTTTTGTAGAAGGCTGTAAACTTCTATATAATTTCAGTATGAGTTACAAATCTAATAAGATCCATGAAATTCATGCGTCATAAGTAAAACATAATTTTCGGTATTTCAGTCTATTTAGACTATTTCACCCATATTGCTTTGTACGCAAAGTAATCTCATAACTCCAAAAGATCATAACAACTTTGAAAGTTAATTACCGTTGATAACACACGAAATCAATCAATTTAGAAAATTAACTGTAAGTAAAATCTCACAAAACCAATAAAAAGTTCAATGTAGCTAAAATTCACTTCAAGACAATAATGCAAATATTTACATAAACAAAACTAAAAAAATCAATAATCTTTTATTACTACTCTCTATAAATATTCTACCCTAACTCTAATACGACCTCTTAAATAAATTACCTTATTATTAAACAACGAAGTAAATGTATTGTAACACATCAACTGCTTAGCCTTTTACTCATAAATATAAAAATGATTCGTGGTTACTTTCGATTTCGATTTTCATTCAAATGATTTACAACCCATGAGAATCCGTGAATAAAACAATTTATTGTTGATAGTTGATTATGAATGAAATTACACTCCGTGACCTGAACCCAGTTTTATTTTATTTTACATTTTGTAATTTTAACATAGATTCATTCTGTATTACATAATTGGAATGACTTATGAGTTTACATGATCTAAATTAATGACAATTTGGAGGTAGATTGAATTATTGAGGTGAAGGATTATTGGGATGAGAGACTCAACTTTTAATAACACTCACAACTCACAGGCTTAAGCTTAAATCAATTCAATCGCTAAGCTAATGGCTCTTGATATACGTTCTTTATCCATCAAGTGAAGTACCTTTCCATTTGGCTGTAGTTTTTACTTTTTTTGTTTTAATAGCATACATTCTATTGTGAATGATTCTACTCATGATTTTTAACTACTCTCTCGTTAATCCTTTATAATACAATTATATTTTTTACGAGTTAGCAAGCAATCTGACTTGAACATGACAACAGTAGCTTTCTTATAGTAAAAATAAAAAATAGAACAATTTGTACAAGAACATCAGTAGCACTTGGAGTTGCACTACCAATTTACCAAGTAGCTCAATTCTCAATTGCAGCCAAAAAGCCAGTACTCACTCCATGCTGGTATGGCATAAAGAATATTAGTTAGTAGCTCGTAAAAAGAAACACTTATGGTTTATTACCTACTTTTTATTTTTATTATTTACCATTGTTAAAAACTTTTGATTGTATTGACCATGATGATGATGCTCATGATGATGAAGACGGTCTGTGGTGATGATGTTTTGATTTGATGATGATGGATGATGTCCAGTCAGTTAAAATAATTTTTAAAAACTCATCTAGCCTCCCTGTGTAACTGTTTTTGCTAAATGTAGGCAAAGGCAACACAACAGTTCAACCCCATGACATGCTTTTTTACACAACAATTGACAAAAGCCATGCCATAATGCCAGTGTATTTTATTTTTATTTTGCATACACAAGAATTTTATTGAAGTATTACTTTTTTGCATTGTTAATTTTCTATCGAAGATTCGAAGATGACCAATTGCACAAGATTTTTATTGTTGAATATATTGTTCGTTTTATTACTTTTACTCAGTATTGATTCTCCTTTCGATTCATTGATAAATCAACAACAATGTACTTCGTGTAGGTAATTTTCAACTAGGCATGTCTTAACATTTTTTTATTGTTGGAGTATAAAGAAGACTGATTGTATAAATTGAGTATTGAACTATGGTAGGGCGCATTATAAAAACATGATTGAAGATTATGCTTGAAATTGCTTCATATAATCAAGGAAAATAATTGATACTTCTGTTGGATTGAGATTTGACCTCTCTCTCACGAGTATCAAATTCTCAAGTTTGACATCTATCCATATTCATAATTCATACACAAAAAAGAATAAAGTTCTTTGGGTCATTTGTTTAGTAAATGAAAATGCATGTGAACATGCATAAATTTAATATTTAACAACTGTAATTTATTACACCCTCCCTGATTCCCTTAAAAGGGTAGGTAATTCCATTTCATTTTGAACAATTCGCAAACATAAATTTGAACTGATTCACACGATATGATTAGATAGATTGTGGATTAAGCAGACTTTTAATTTCATACTTTTTACATACATTGGTTAAATGATGATAAAAGGTATCTTGTCATTGTGTCATGTGAAATGTTGATTGTAATAAGTTATAGTTGTAATAAATGTGTAATAATGATACTACTGGTGATGTAGTTTTATTCTTTTCTTCACTTACAAGGTGTTCCCTTTTTATTTATGGAATTATAATGGAAAGGATTAATATTCATAGGGGCTTTTTTCATAATGTATCATATCATGAGATGACCCACTTTATTACAATTTAAAAAGCAATTTTTATGCAAATCTTTGTGTCAAACATGGTTCCATTCATGTTATTAGTAAGTTGGTAAGTGGACGAGTAGGCAGGGAGAACAACATATGGTTTGTACTTTTATGGTCACCTGCTGACACTTCCTGTACAGATTTCTGCGGAAGATTATTATCATTTCTAAATCCAGTTAGGAAAATATATCAACCAAAGGAAAGATGCATCGATGGGATTCACTTTTGACTCTGTAAAATTCAGAACTTTGACTTTTTTACTATAATATTATTTTTGACAATTGTGGGCAATTATCGGGTAGTTTGATAACTCCTAAGCCAGGTCATTCCAAACGGAAGTGAACAGCTTAATTACATCTCAACTCATGGTCCTACATAGGTCAATCAAAAGTAATCAATCACATAAAATACTGTATATTTATAACAATTATTAGACTTATTGTATTTCATCGAACCATTCCAAGTTAGTAAAATAATCCATACACACTTGAAATAAAAAATTGACTGTAAAAATGGAAAATCAATTTTAAAAACCTCTGTGCTTAAACTTCTTAAAACACCAATTATAGTCAACAACAGTATAATTCTCTGTATACTTATACATCTTCAAATTGATGCATTTAGAAAATTTCCATCACAAATTTCTAAATCTAAAAACATTGCGGGTCAGCATGTCTTAGCTACCTGCTTTCAAAAAAATTAGTACAAATGCAAATGAAGTCTAAAAATATCTCATTTCACTATCCTTCTGCCACACTAGGCCAGCTAGTGGCAAGGAACAAGTGAAAAGGATATTCTCCACATGTTTATTTCATTTTAGTAAAATACTTTTGCGTATTAAAAGTGTAAATTGGTACTTTGCATAAATTGCAATTCTAATCTTTTCTTCTAATGTTCCTCATGTTCAAGGTAACAACGCTAATTCAACTATTCTTGTACCACTCCTAAAAATCTTTGTGTGTTTTCCATATTCCATATTACATCCATACACATACTGCACTACACCAATGTCAAGATAACACAAGAGAACCAAACCATGCAATCTTTGAACCTCATTGAGATTCACTCCACTAAATATTATTACCCGTGTACTATAAGTACTTATCGTGGTAGTAGTAGTAAACATTACATTACAATAAAAAGAAAACGAAGCATCCATACCTAATACCTACACTTTTAATGTAAGGTAATACTTGACTTACACTTACACTTACAATCCATTCTTAAAATCTCTCATCTTTCATTCCCAATAATAAATTAAATTTCATCTAGGAGTAATTGTTCTATATCAATTGTACCAACAACTCAAAAATCCCCATAGGGTTTAATCAACACCTGTACAAGAAATGAAGAGAATACAAAACAAAAGTAAAATTTTATTACAGTCCTCAGTCAATACTCAATACTAAAAAAGTTGGCACGGCTTTGGCAAAACGAAATACGAAATAATTCATGACCACACGAACAAAGTCCATTGTTAGCATCCACGGATTGGCATTCTTGAAATAATACTGAATTTGCAAAACGATATAAAAAAGTAAATGCTAAAAAGCTAAAGAGTTAAACGAATTGGACCATGCCATATGCAGCTTCAATATATTTTTGCTTTCATGATCAGTATGTAAAGGATCGTTTTATACTCTATATGTGTACACATTGTTAACTTGAGGCTGATTTTTGATTTCCTGATAATATCTTGGTACAAGTGCTGATTGTAATTGAACATGATACCCACCCTCATTGTCTGTTGAGACATGCCGACCTCATCATTCATTCGATGCTTGATGGTATAGTTTCAGTATAGTTAGTCTTTTAGTGGTGGTGGTTTCGTTAATATCCCAAGTTGATTTCTAAGGGAAGATAAAACAGTTAGTAGGTTTTTTTGGCTCTTCAACTACTATTTTTACATTCCATTGCGACTTACCTGTGGATCAATCAATGTTAAATTTATATTTAGGTACCGATAATTTGTGTAAGCTTCTAATAGATTAGGCCGGTAGGGATTTTAATTGTAATTGCTATATTGAAATTTATCCGGTAAGAAGGCGGTGGGAAACATTCTTTCGGTCGTGTCATTAAGTTCATTCTAATTTGTTTTGGCAGGTTGGAAAGGAGCATTGAAACTTGTAAATTAATGAAGAGGAGCGACTTGTTAATTACCGATTGTTTGTAATAATAATATTATTATTGTTGTAAAGATAATTGTTAAAATCCGTCCATCATACATGTAATTGTAAATACTGTTATGGGTATGGTATGCTACTTGAGTTTGGTTTGGTTGCTTTCACACTTATTGTTTTCCATCAACTTTTTCAATACGTTCTCGGAGGAACTGAAGAATCCATAAGGTGCAGATAATTACAGAGAGTTTTTCACTATCGACAGAATATTATTAGGATAAATAACATAGGTATGTGATGTAGGTGATAGGGATTATTATTATCAGGTATAAAAAAGGCAGCCTCAAGGAGGTGTTGCTTCATTACTTAGGCTATTATTCATACTCTTTTTAAACGGATGCCAATTAATAATCCTCGATGCCAACTTCTGTTTCTAAAGATATTAATTAGCAGGAGTTTTTAATAAGATAAAAAATGTAATTAGCAGGCGTAACTTTTTAGTAGGAATGAATGGAGCCTTGGAAAGATGAAAATGAATGAGTTGACTAGCATGGCTCTACTCGTATAAACAAGATATTGGATAGAAAATTCGAGATTTTTCGGCTGAGGTAAAATTTTAAAAATCTTTTGGTTTATATTTTTGTAGTAAAACTCCTTTTCGATAGTTTTTGCACTTTAAAAAAAATTAAATTGTAAGATTCTTTGACACGCCGTGTGTTTTATTAAAATGAAACTTCTCTAAACGCAGATATTCAACCTATAACATTTAAGATAACGATAATTTTAAATTTAACGAATTTGTCAAAACTTCACACATTTAGCCGATATCATTTAAAACGCCCAACTATTGACAGTTTAAAAGGAGTTAACACCACAAGAACAATGAATGTATCTCACAAGGTGTGGAAAGAGCTTCTTAACTGTCATAATATTGATAAAGAGTGGACATCCAAATGTCAAAAGAACAGTTAACCCCAGAGATGATCATGAATTTCATAAAAAGTCAAACAGGAATGGCAGCTATTGGCACATTTATATAAAATGAGCATTTTATGACTTTATATGCTAATACGAGAAGTCTTTATGAATCGAATACACTTCAAGTGCTCCGTTCTTTTGTTACCTGCTGGCTAATATTATTGCTTTTTACTCCCTCGTAACTCACCTCTGGCAGTAAAAGCCTATCCTAACTTAACTTACAAGGATACAGTATGTAATATGTAGTAGTAAAAACATGATTTTTTTTCTTCAAAAACCTATCGATAGAATTGAACGATCACATTTTAAATAGAATAATACATTAACCTGGTCTAACCTGGCCTATACCTATGGGGCATTTCATTCAATCAACTCTTATCCTAACTGAGCTGTCTTACTGTCTATCATCTTTTTAAACATTTTAAACTTTGTAAAATGAATGAAGTGCTGGGAAAGTTATTTCAGAATAATAACTACATTAGAACAAGACCAGTTTTGATTTTTTTTTAATTTAAAGGTTTAATCTGGATGAGTCTCATTCTCATGACATGAGTATCAAATAAACATGTGTAATATTAGTTTATTAGTATGTTGTACCCGTCATTATAGTATCATGCGTTAATTTATTTTTTATTACAAGTTATAAATGATGATACGACTGTATGTATGACTAACAATCAACAATGGGGAGTTGGATGAATGTCAGAGAAAAGAATGGGATTAAAATTTGAAATTATTATTACCTAACAACTACTAGCCTGTGGTATTATTCTCCATTTTTTACTTGATTTTATTGTCTACCGTTTGTAAGCATGGAGTTCCATTTTCCCGTTAGATAATAGTCATAATAATTCGTTTAAAAACAAAAGTACTGTTGCTTCTTTTGGTTAGTTATTTTTATTTCATTGTCTTTTAGGTTGTTATCCCGGTTAGTTGTTTCTATTTCCCTCGAGTCTCAACTTCTTACTTGGACATTTTCTCATAATGCTTTTTATATTGTTGTATTAATTAGGCATAAATAGAGGTAGGTGTAATCAAGAGTTAGATTGCACAGTAAATAGTTTAAAATTTTAGTTTATTAAAATTAAAGCTTAAGCTTTCAGGGTTAGGCTGGGTAGGTTGCTTTTCGAATTGAATTATTATGTTGTAGACAATGGTATTAATTTTATACGAAATTTTATTTCACAATTATTTCATTTGAAGTCATTTATTCTGAATCATTTATAACGGTGGATCAGTGAGTGTAAACATAAATTGTTAACTTTGTGTTTATACAAAGAATTAGATTTGAAGTTGGTATTCTAGTTGTTTTTACCAATTGATTTTTAATGAACTTTAGGGATTTTACAATTGTGTAATTCAAAATTGCAATGTTTTAGGTTCATTAAAGTTACCGTTTGAAAGTTATTCACCATGTGTTACAGACTTCGGTTGAAATAATATTTACCTAGAGGCAGTATCCATGCACAAAACCGTTTTATTATAAGCAAATGCAATTTTTGTTAATTCTATACTTTACTTCAACTATAGGCTTCTTTATCTAACTACTTGGTATAAGAAAAACTAAACTGAATCTAATGATTTTAGGCATTGAAAATATTTTACTATTTAGAGAAGTAAAATTATTGACATTCATTAATATTTATTAAATACAGGTAATATTATTTAATAAGAACATTCATATGTGTTTCTTGCTTTGATATTTGAGGATAAGCGTTTTACCTATATGAAGCTTTTCCTGGTTACACAAATTTTTTCGAAGAAACAACGAATCCGAGATAAAAATTACGTTAAAAAAAGAAAATTTTTTGTTTTAAATTACGTTTTATTAAAACAAAAAATTATATTAAAGCTTAAATACAAAATGATACTAATTAGATTCCTCATTTTCCATACGCGATGCACAAAACCTTTAAAACTTAAAAGGCAAGTAAATGCATATGCATAAGTATTCGAAAATTTCTCACGCATGCAATCCTTCAGAAAAGCGCATCATTTCCGCATTGAAGAAATGCAGAGCAAATGTGAAAAAGACCTCACAACTCAAGGTTAATTCCTCCATGAATTTAAAGATTAAAACGTATTCTACTCTTGTTGTTTCTTTAAACATTAAGCTTTGCTTTATTACGAGCAAAATTCCTTGATTCTTTCATAAAAATGGTTGTGGTGACTCGCAATGATATTACATTATATTATGAGGATAATCCTATACTAAACACTTAAAAGTTAACCACAGACAAGTAAGAAATGTTTCAAAAAATGCAATAAAGACCCAAAGCCAGGCCACTAATCCCATCAGCCGAATAAATGGCTCAATGTCTGTATGCTTATCCCTGCCTGTTAAAAACAATAATAAGCTTATACCCGGTGGTGGTATCGTATGGTAAGATTATTATAACGTATCTTAAAACTTAATCACACACTTTACAGACATTTATTACTAAATATTACCTATCTATTGCAAAGGATTATAATATTAGGTTGGTTTTCCTTTAGATTATTCTGTAAAAATGGATTAAAAACCACGGATAGCAAGTTATTTAGTATTTATTAAGTGAAACGATTCTGGTTTAAGATTATTTTAGAGCAAAACAAGCGAAATACGTGATCTTCGAGTTCCTTCCGCTTCTATGAGTTTTTCGGACGGGTTCTATAAGCAAGCATTCCACGTATTTATTTACCGGTCTAAGTTTTTTCTTTGCTTTTCACTGGTTAGAAGAGGTAAGCAGATGTAAGTCCTTTTATGTTTGGTCTAGATTTTTCTCAATTCATTTCATTTCATAATGTGTTATGAACAATTTACCATTTATTTATTTCTTTGAATTTTTTTTCGAATCAAAAGTGTGCTGCAAATTAAAAAAAACAAGTTGAGAAGAAGAGATGTGATTTATGAGTAGTTTTCTAATACATAATAGCGTTAGCCCACTGGCCCGCAACGAGGTTCCGTTTAATTAAAAACAAAAAATTACTTTAGCCTAGAGCCTTAAGGTATATTTCATTAGTGGATTGTACAAATGGTTTACAACTTTTAACAAAACGTAGGTAAATTGGAAGAAGAAAAATTATGGGGGATGTTGGGAGTTGGTAGTAAATTTAAGAAACACCGGCTGTTGGGATGAACTGTCACTCATTCATCATAAAAGACTAACATTACAAATTTTGAATTGCATTAAACATTACATTTAAATGTGATTGGATGTGACCATTTCAAAAGTTTTATGAAGCTGTCATCCTAATAATTGTTGGTTTAACTTAAAAAAACGAAAATGCATTCTCCATTAGACACAAAGAAAGAAGACAAAATCAAGGAAGTCCATTTGGTCAAACGCATTTTGAATATTAACGAATTGTTCATGTATTAAAGATGAAATAATACACGAAGTAGTGTTTTGTACCTAGAAGATCTTATATCAGCATACTGTGGTATTTGTAAGAGGGTATTTTATGTGATATGTAATGTCGGTTTGATAAGATCTTACACAAAATATCCGACAAAGTGTCTTTTTGAGTCAAAACAAGCGTTACTAACAAGGCAATAAAAAGACATGAGAAAATTGCAAGAAAAGTTCAACATTTTATAAAAATTTTACACATTTAAAATGCAAATCTTTTAACATGACAAGGGGAAGGGCAGATTTTGTTTTCTTTGGTGATTTCATGCCTCGTTTTGCTTTTTGTTGCAAGATGCGACGAAATCATAATCATTATGGTTATTATCTCAAAAGCAAATCTGCACATTGGCTAACTACTCTAAATGCAAAATTATGTATTATTTGCGTGCAAAACGCTAATACGTCATTACGTCTAGTTTTTAGTAGAATTTGCCTTAAAAGTAACACTCAACTGTTTAAAGATATAAATCACATTTTCCAAAATTTCTGTAACAAGTTTTGTGACACTTTCTTACTTTATTTAGAAGATAAGGCAAAACTTTTTGTCATAAATTTCAAAACAATTTTTCTTTTAGAATTTAGAATCAACGAACGGGAAATGTCAACTGATGCAAAACGGGAGATTCACAAGATTTAATGTATCAGAGCAAACTACTTTAGAAAATCATGACGTAAATCCTAATCTATTTGAGTTGACTCGTTTATCAATATATGTGCTTCAACAGACTAATTTCCCCAATTTTAAACGCACAGCTAGACAAAATATTTGATTTGAAGCTTCCGGAAAAGAAGTAATTTTCATTTGTACCAAAATATCCTACGTCAACCCAATACTTCCTGTCCAATTGATTTAGATAAAAAGTGCATTCACGTTTTGTGTCACTTGATTACATTAAATAAAAAAGTTATCAACTTGCTTCCAACATGACTACAAACAATACAATACAATTGTAATGCTTTCAACTCAATGTAATATAACTCAATTAGGCAGACAGGTGACTTTTCTGTTTTTTTTACCTCGGAGGAGTAAGAAAGGGAGATTTCAGGTTTAAAGAATGATTGAGTTGGTTCACTGATTTTTTATTAACTTTGTTTAAGTAAAAAAGCTAACGAATGTCTTATTGAATGTTTACAGCATTTCCAAGATTTGCACACGCAAAAATTCTCCTGTCATTCTAACAATAAGAATAAAAAAGGTAGAATCAACAATCAAAGACAATCACAGTAGATGATTCTCTTAAAGGTTTTTATTCACTTTGCAATTTGCAACCTTAAAGATGCTTGAGTTTAAATGTAAAAGTAAGAAGAGTTTGAAAATGGAATCTGTTCTGGATAAAAATCTTGATCCCTATGTGCACAACTAAACTTACTTTTCATTTTGATCTCATTTAAGGCAATTTATAGTAGTGTAAGAGTGGAGTTGCGAGTCTTCTTGAATGATTTGATACCTGATAGAGCTTCTTGATGGTGTGTAGCCGAGCATGAATATCATCGAATTGTTGAAAACTTTTGGGTTTAAATTTCAGATTGAGATTGAGACTTTGAAGGAATTTCTTTTTACTATTTACTGAAGATGACTTAGGGGAAATAACCTCTTTGAGGATGATGCTTGTTTGATTTTAGACAAAAATGAGAGTTTTATTTCTTTACTTTTCTTGATTACATGCAGATTACGATTTTTCTAGTGTAGGTTTAGAGTGTTTCTTATTATTCGAAGAAGTGCTTTACAATGTCATTTGTTACAGGTTGTGTTGAATTCTCGGAATAACTTTCTTTGAGGAATTTAGACAGTTTTTATTTTTGTTTATGGACGGGTTTGAAATAAAGCTTGGAAGTCTATAATTGCTATTAACGAAAAGTTATTTTTATGTACATGTGATAGATTTGTGAGTCAATGGTATATGATTGGTTAAGGTAAAAGACATACCTACTTTTAAAATCAAAATTTCCGACAATAATAATGTAAAAATTATTTTTTTACTTAGCTCATATTCTAATTATAAACTACAGGTTGACTAAAACAATTAACATCATGTCTTGAAGCCTTACCTAAGAACAGATCAAAATGCACCATCCATGACCCTTAATGATCATGTAATATTAGTAATATCAATCTAAAAGTGTCGAGAACAAAAGAGTGCCGACATCCCGACGTATGTTATTATGACCCCACCCTTAAGAAACATTCGAATCGAAATCTCATCCTAAATTAACAAATGTTATTATATTACGTGCGAGTGCAAGTCACAATTGGTACAAGAAACAAGTAATGATCACTTTTCTCAATTTAGTGATTCAATTTAGAAATGTCCACCTTTATAAACGAGCCGCAAATTACCTCAAGGGGGTTATAAAATCCTGTGATATATTTTCATGGCATGAGTTCAACAAATGTTAAAAAATCTTTTAATGCTGATTTTCACAATTTATTAAGTAAAAGCCAAAGCCAAGTCTAAAACCCTAAACCTAAAAACCCACTGGGTATATCTAATGTGTAATAAAATGTTCTAACACAACTTGAATGACATAGAGACAAGAGATTTTGCAATTTGATTCCACCGACCTAATCCCTTATCGTGTCTCGTCATTAGTTAGACAATTAACGCTCCTTTTATATTCTTATCTCTTGAGTAAACTAAGAAATCATTTCATTCACAATATTTTATTACAAATGTCCCTGTTTCTTCCTTTTTAGATGGTGGTCCTGCCAATGGTACTGCCAATGGCGGTGGTGGTGGGGGCAGACAGTGGACAAATGGTCATGGTCCTCTTATACACAATGGAAATGGAACTGCTGTTCGACCTGAAGAAAGAGTGTCAACTCTATCCAGGTAATTTAATACCTTTCTACTTATATATTCACCTATGGTAAACAGTCTACTCTACTTAAGATATTCTACCTACGACTTTATACCTGTGAGGCAAAGGATGAGTAAAGCAGTCGGTGGTTGAGTTTCTCTATCATTTCATTACTGTTAGCTACCTTGATCTAAATTTTATCTCTTGATAACACTTCGACAAAGTTGATGACACTTTACTACATTTAATTTATGATTTGATTGCCATAAGATCAGGTTTCATGTCCAACAAGATCCGTACATGTAGACATTTTGCGCAGTTTTACATCCAATTTCTCACGCATCCCATTTTCGTTACAATAATATCTTTAAAAAC
>JAQFZZ010000147.1:0-28884 GCA_034696405.1 Isotoma caerulea | reverse complement strand
ATCTAATGTCCAAGGGATCTAAGGTGGGGGATCTATGGTGGGGGATCTAAGGTGGGGGATCTACTGTCCTAGAATCATGCATTTACCCCATTTTAACTTCAGGATGAATTCAGAAGACTAGCAAATTTAATTGACAAAGTTGTAATAAATTTCATCCACGATAAAAACACTGAGAGCTGTGTAAATCAAAAGTTTGATGACAAACACGGTACCTTACATATCTTAATATAAATTGTACTCATGTACAGAAACTGAGTAAGATTTTAGATTAAAATGGGCTGTATTACTGAGCCCTATTTTCGGTTTGGAATTCATTGCAAATGCAAGTTAAAAATACTTGTCCCCACACATTTACTACAACTTCCTTGAACAAGAGACTTGTAATTTTTTTGTGAATCTTTACACAACAGCCCTGTTAACCTTATGTCTTTTGGTTTTACTAGTGTAAATAAAAAACCATTCTCAGAACCGTCTTTCAGGAAGAAAGCATACGTGAAAAAAGAAAATGATGACGATCAAAAGGCATTTACTATTTTACTAAACCGATTTTTAGTATCATCAAAATCATCATGTAAAAATCTTGAACGATACGATCCGGCAGCAACACGGTATTCAGAGAAATAAGCAATAGAATATCCGTAAACGATGGTTGTATCTATATATACAAGTAAAATGGGATGTCGTAATGATGACACATCCCAAAATTTGACTTGTTTGCGTAGGCGTTGGTTATATTAGAAGTATTCCTATGTATTCGAATATCATATACGAGGCGGATGGGACAAAAGTGATTACGATGAGAAACGATATCAGAAATGGAACTAGAAATACACCCGGTTTGAGGCTTGCATTAAAAATGAAGATACCGTTAATAATAATAATAAGGGAAATTCTAATGAGTATAATTAATGACCTCTCACGCTTCATTCAAATCTCTTGGCAGGCATATAGTCAGCTCTGTAAACGCTGATAGGGATATATGAGTTTAACAAATCAATTGTCTGAATAGCCATTTTGCACTGAAGATTATAATAAACACTTAGTTTATCACAAAAGAGAATGCACATTATGTCAAGAATGCTCATAGGGATTTACGAGCAGCATTTTAAAACTTTGATAGCCTTGGCAAATTTAAACAAAGTAGAAATTTGTGACATTTACCAACAGGATTCCATTTACAGAAGACCTTGCTCGCTACATTGTAAATAATTATGAAGGAGATCCATTAAATATTAATAGCAACATGTGTATTAACTGTGGCAGACTTGAAGACGAGGAATCGATTGAAGGGAAATGGTTTCTTGTCAAAAAGTGCTTCGAAGTGGTGAAGTGTTCGGATATTAAAAAGATACGCTTGGGTGGCGGTGGTGGTACACTGGTACAGGAATGCATGAAACTAGGTAGGTAGGTAAGTGTCTTATCATATCATCATAGGAGGGTAAAGTGAGGTAAAAACACTGATGAGAAATAATGTTTGGTGAAGATATGAAAAGTGTTCAAGATATCCTTATCCTATAATTGCATAAAAAATTAGGGTAGGAATAGCAGTAAGAAGTTCAGCATGGGGTTTATTAGCAGAGTAGTAAGTAAGTAAACAGTAGTAAGTACGCACCTAGAGTATAAGATATAATGCAATATGCTTATTATAAATTAGAATTACAACGTGACGATAAGGTTGGTCTGCCTGGCATGGAGTGAAAAATCCTCGTCCAAAAACCTACGCTGTTTCCGAACAGAAAAATATTCTTGTTGTGAAAACCTCAGTATATTTTGTGTGTACGGATTTTGTAGAAAGTATCGTGATATGTTGAATATTATGTCTGTTTCAGTGCATCCCCCGTGTGTCCCTCCCTGTGTAGTAAAAGCTTCAAATGGGGAGAAGAAGAGTGACTTCACCATTACATTTACGAAGACAACACTGCCGCAACGAATGTATCTCATACGGTACGGTTGACGGTCGGACCGAATCTACGGAAACGTACGTGGGAAGAACTTTCTATTCCTATTCTTCGACCTAAGGGTCGTGTGCAAAATTTCTAACAAAACTAAAAAGATCGGACAACTACCCTTTTCATGTGCTAAGTGTTTTAGAGCGTTTCACATTTCCTCTGTGTGTCCTAGCAAACACTAGTCTCTACCCGTTTGTGAATCTCTCCGTCTCTTCTTCTCTCTCTCCTGGTTTTCGGATCCTCACCTTCAAGGTAAGTTCTCACCTCTCTTTATTCATTCTAGTCTGAAAGTTTAAGTTTCTGAAGTTAAAAATCATCGTAATTTGAAATCTCAAAATTTACAATGCCAGCAAGAAAGACGTTTTATTCTTACTCTCATCCGTTTCAATTGACTTCTCAAGTCAAGGAAGTTTGAACCATCATTTGTGAAGATGTCAAAGATCAATCAAACTTATTATTTTGGAGGAAATCATTGTCGAAGTATAAATTATGTATGGATAGCTCTTGGTTTTTAACCAGATCACCTGACGTTAACTCTAAAAGCAAACAACTGAAATCTCAATGTGAGTGAGGTGCCAGGGCAAGAAGCCAAATTACTTTGATGATCTAATTTTGAAAAAATTCCAACCATTATAACTTTCGTGTTGAATAAAGTATACAATAGACTTTTGTTTTGGTTTTTCGCATCTTGTTGACTTTTAAAAAGAAGTTACGCAGCCAATTTTTTGAAAAACGCAACCAACTTATTATAATTAAAAGTCGATGTGAAATAGGAAGTGCAATTTAGAGAATTTTGTAAATTTTCTGGTCGGATTCCAATAATTCCTGAAGCCGGTTCAGTTTGATGGAAAGTGTTTTTCTCCAATAAATGTAAATCATTAATAATAGGTGGGCAATTATACTCATGGCTCATTGGCATTAAACATATGTATTTACCACTGTTTACAATTTCGAAACGAATGGGATTTTAGCTTTGAATTTTTACATTTACTAGATGAATAAAAGTATGAGTTTGAGTGAGAGAAATTAAGGGAACTCTTGTAGCGTAACGTTGGTAGACGACGGTGATGAAATGGTTTTGAGTTCGAGTTAAAGTAACGATGGCTTAGTTCTTCGGATAGCCAAACCAAGGAGTTCCATAAAAAGATCTGGAAAGAGATTCGAACGAAGAGGGAGTAAGCTAAAATTAGCCATGATCTGATCTTCTCTAAAGAACTAAGATCGTTCATAGCCTCAAAATCCAGCAATACTCTGATGCTTCAATAGAAATGTAAAAGCTGCAAACTCAGTTGCAGGAAATAGATCAGCCTCTTTTTACACTTTGTCTACCATACATTCAATTTATGTGCAAGAAAAAGCAAAAGAGTAGTTTCTTACAATTCTATCTAAAAGTCCCGTTTTTTATCCCTATTTAACGATATAATGTTTGATTTCTTTTCTTTGTAAAATATATTTTTTAACCATACAAGTAGTATGTTTTCTTTAAAACGATGCCGGTGTTGATGACCTTAGAAATTTAAAATGTCTACCTTAGTTAATTTTGACATTAAACGATCACTTGTTGCATACACTTTAAGGCTGAGTTTTTACAAGACATTTTCAATAGTTTACAAATGGATTTAATAAGATTATAAACGGATGTAACCAAATTATTATTAAGATTTTCATAAAATAATGATAAGTTATGCAAGGAATTTGATTTAAAATCGAAGAGGAGCAAAATTCAAGGCAAGCCTAATGTCTATAAAGATAAATTATTATTAATCCACTTTAATGTGAACCCAAGTAATAATCTTGTGTGGTAAGGCGAAGGTTACACAGCTGAAATCTATATTATTAGAAATTCCAGAGGATGTCAAGCAGGTTGAGTCATGTTGTGGGAGAGATTAAGACAGGAAAATACGCTTATTTGAAAAATTTGGCTTTGCATCAGATTTTGAAATCATGTAAGATATCAGACTTGGAGATGATACACAGATGAAAAAGTATACCCATGCATTATCATGAGTGTGTGTGAGACGAACCATTTTGGCAATTGACAGTATTATGGCAGTTACAATGATTTGTATATGTGACTGTGCAGTCAACAGTTTGTAAAATAACTTTATTTTTTAACATGGTAAATTTAGTGTGACAGGAACGAGTTGTTAAAAACCGTTCTTTGTGACGGCAGTGTATTCTCACTGGCATGGATGAATATGAATAACCGATAAATGATTTTGAATAGATTAAGCATATAGAAATTGTCATTTTGACTTTTGAGACGAGACAGTATTTTTTTAAATCAATTTAGGTCTTCGAAAGTGAAGTTGAGGCAATCCTCTATGAAAGTGTGGAAGTAGAGATTTTGTGTTGAAGGAAAAATTATTTAAAAAAAAAGGTTGATGATGATGAGTAAGTAGAGGGCACATGTGAAAGGTGCTAAGAAATTGGCATTTATACAAAGATAAAGTAGGAAACTGAATGTCCTCATTTTAGTGTTTGGAAAAAGGCTAAATGACTCGAATGGTTACAGTCATCCGCCTTCTATTTCACTTGGACAATATGAGTTAATAATGGTCTACTTGCTAAGAAAAAAATACAAACTTGCTGGCAAAGAAGGATTTATTATTTCTTAATAATAATAAAGTGAATGTCCATGTTAAATGCCAGACATATCTGAAAATGAGACCCACACCTAGCTAACTCCTTCAGAAATTAGTGGAGGATTTTTAGTAAAGAAAGCTTCGCTCCTGCACCTGCATGATTCACGGCGTTAATTTTAGCCACAGATTTTGGCAAAGATCCCCACGCTTCCCGATTTGGTAAAAGGCAATACGATATTAAATCTCTCACATCTACCACCATCGCCAGACTATGATATGCCGTGTAACGAGCTAGACTTTATTTTTCACAGGTTTTTTTTCTCCGGTGGTGATCCCATTAAAGCTTCACTCCCGCATCTTCCAAGACAAAATATAAATTCCATTCGAATTCCTTCCAATTATGTATGAATAAAATGTAGTCGGGTCATGCGGAAATTTTACAACAAAATCAATTAGAATATATTACCTATATGGCTTTAGTTTACTTTTATTAATGATGAGCATTTTTTCTTATGTATTTGGAATTCGATAGGAATCATTTTAAGAAATTGCATAAATATTATAAATTTCTTCCAGAAGAATTTAATGTTTATTGCTTTTTTCATAGGAAGCTTCAAAATGCCATTCAAGCCTCCTCCTTCAGAGAACGCCAAATGCCCTAAATGTGGCAAATCTGTGTATGCTGCTGAAGAACGTCTAGCTGGTGGTGCAAAATGGCACAAAACTTGCTTCAAATGCGGTAAGTTATTGCATTAATTTAATAAAAGGACGATTAAAGTTATTATTGAGTGATTTACATATTATCTCATAAAACTATTTATTCTTAAGGAATGTGCAACAAAATGTTGGATTCCACAAATTGCGCTGAGCACGAGGGAGAATTGTTCTGTAAAGTGTGCCATGCCAGAAAATTTGGACCTAAGGGTTATGGTTTCGGTGGGGGAGCTGGATGTCTCTCCATGGATGCTGGAGAACAATTTCAAAGCCAGGAGAACAGGTAATTACAAATTAGCTGTCTATTCCAACTCACAAACTCATTTTCAACACTTAATTTATAACACAACATATTTTTCAGCTATTTAAAACCTTTGTGCAACTTCAGATGACATGAAATTACAAAAAGTAGAAAACATTTCAGTAGCTTTTAAGGGTTTAATACCTCGTACAGTTCAGGGTTGCATTAAAAGAAAGCGTTTACTTTCTCTGGATACAAAGACTCATATAAAAGAACAACACGACAGACAAATGGTTACTTTCTCAACTAGGGAAACCAGTAGATAGAATGGCATATTATTAGTACCATTTTAACATGCAAATTAGCAACAGTTGAAAGTAACGCTCATTAATCTTGAGTAATACATGAAAAAATATATCGTTTCATTTTGTCAATGATTTTGTTTTTGAACGAGTCAAAATACCACAAATCCTTAGAGTGCAAAATGTATTTATCAAATTGGAGATCATCACCTATCTTTAGACTTAAAGACGAATAGAGGTGAAAGAAATTAAGAACTTGTTTCTGATTTCTGTGTGTTGTGTTTGTTGATTATAGCCAAATTGATGCACAAAATTAGCTCCCTGCTAGCCACTACACCTGTCTGATTCTAGCTACCTAGTTAACTTCAATCGCACTACTTTCTGCTGCTACTGCTACTACTACTACTATTCATCAGTGTCAAATACAAGAATATTATTATGTTCGTTGTAAATACATACAATCGAAACTACTTTCCGCCTTGGTCTCTAATAATAATACATTCTCTTAAGTACATAATACTACTGTTTTCCGACTACAACAAAGTATTGTTGTCCTTGTTGTAGTTAAAACCTAAAATGCTGAGTTCTTCAATTGGATTTTATTTTTATGAAAACAGTCTTTTGTCTAAATTACCCCCAAGTTTCTTCATGAATTGATAATCTTCATGAGAAATGTGAGGTAGTGCAGTCCTGAGTGTAAGTGTCCTGTAATGTATGAAAATTCCTAGTCCTCTCTAAGAAACCATAAGTCTGACATCATTCTTAATTAATGATTGATTAATTCAACAATTAATTCCAACAATTAATTCCAACATAAGCAATAATAATATTAATTAATAATAATTTTAAGTCGAACTTTAAGTTTAAGGCGAATATTATGTTAGAATGTTGTGATTTGCTGATCATGATGATGATGTGATGGGTTTTTGCATGATAAGGGAGATATAGGGATGAGAACAATCTCAATCAGTTTCATGTAGCTAATTGACGAATTTCAATCGTCAAACACATTCAATCGAACAGCCGATTCAAAATTAATGTCTTTATTTAAGGGTCAGCAAATGAAAAATGTGACCGTCTGTGCTTATTATTTTTTTAACAACGGGTAACGCTTGATTGTTATGAATTATGAGAAGCAGTGAAGCAGCCGAATACGCTTAATATATATTTATGCTACTCATAGGCTAACGCTTAAGTTAGCTTGTGACCGATAAGAACGTATTATTATAAATAATGTATCTTGTAGATTGTCTCAAGTCTCTCAAGTTTCAAGATTCTTTGAATTTAATTAAAACATATGCATTACACTTGTTTTGCTACAAGACAATTTACAGAGAAAAGTTGCAATCAGTTACATTTATCAGAGGTCTCAGCCTCCGTATATTTGTACGATGATAATGAATAATATGACAGCATTGGCTTGTACATAAGACTAGGTATACTATTTTACTTGTAATCCAAGCCTTTTTCTAGTATTAAACTAATCACAAATAGTGGATATAGATGAGTTTATTTTTCATCGCTATTCTACTACTAACATTCTTCAAAACACATTTTTCATTATATATCTAAGTTGAGACCCAATTAGACTGATTTGAATCATCAGAAGCACGTAACCCTGTTTAAATGCTCATTATGCAATTAAGAGAAACGATTTTAAACTTTGAACGATTTAAATGACGAGCTTTTTAAACTAATTAGAATGGAAAATGGTGTGGATGCTTGCATTTCTGTACATTACGTCATCAACATGAGCAGCAAAGTTGGAGCAATAGTGTTACAATTTACCATTGTGTGTAACTTGGTGAAAGTCTTATAAATAAAGGTTTTGATACAGGTTTTTTAACTACACTAAGCGAAGCGTTTAAAAATGCATTAATTACTTTACATTGTCACATCATAAAAAAAGTTCTGTACTCATTATTATAATAAGCTGGAATATTGTCCGGCTTAAATTCAAAAGCACGAGATAAAATCAAAGTATAAAATAAAATTAGCTTGAGGAGAAAGTAGATTGTGAGAATAGAGAGATGATGACACGAAGAGATGGACTGAAAGGGGCTTGGATGAGTGACATCATAAAAGAGGGGATAATTGACTAAGGAAATCCATGAAATAACCTGGGATAATGTCCAGGGTGAGATTTTTTTGTTTCAATTCTCCTATAGCACTTATTACTGTAGAGTGTGTATAAGGATTGAGTGGATGTGACACTTATTCGTGTCGATAATAATTATTATGATCCTGTGTTTCTGGCAAAGAAATGCAACTGCACGAAACTTTTATCACAGTTAATAATTTACCTGTATTAATAATTATCACAGTGTCATTTGAGACCTCTGGCTTTTTTCATAAAGCATAGATTGGTTGGGAATTTTTGCAACTGAATGAGGAAATTGGATCAGTCCAATGTTATCCAATTAACCTAGACTTACTGCTGAATTAATTACAATAACATTTATTAAGGAAATCCCCTGCACTCAACACTCTTCGAAACGAAGTTTGCAACATGCTGCTAAATTATACTAAGCAATTAAACCAGATTCAGTTGAAGCCCCAAACGCTGAGCTATTTTAATTTCTAAATAGTACCTTCTAAAGTACACATGGCTTTTCATGCATTTTTTAATTTCTTAAAATGTAAATAATTTTTTAAACTCATTGAGATTTTTAAGAAACCAATGGAAAATATTCAAGCTTGCTATTAATTGGAATAGTACTTTCCAAGGTAATATTTATCAATGTAAGAGCATGTAAGACTATTCAAATTTCTGCTTTGAATGTCCATAAAGATAACAATAATATATTGTTAAATAAACCTTTGAAAACAAAGGAGCTCATGTGAGGGGTAACTTGTTGCTTATCGATATGAGAACTGACACGACCTGACTGAAATTAACGATGTGCTATGCGATGAAACCTACTAGACCTGTTCTAATAGTCATTTATTACTGGATGCGGATCGAATAATGAGGAGTGCATTCATAGCCCCATGAAATTCTATATTATTGTAGAACTATAAGATTCTCTTGGTTCCTTTTGATCTTTTACAGCCGCAAATAATTTTCCACGATAAAATAATCCATACTTCCCGAAGCTCAGCATTTTGGGTTTTTGAACTTAAATGTTCCAATCGCTTTCTAGTTCAAAGTTTTATTAGTCTTAACAACAATTACGCACTTTTTTATTTTTAGTTTTAACCAACAGAAAGTCATTTTATATTGAATCGCTCTGCTTCTTGCTTTCAAAGTTTGCTATATTAAATCAATTTGAAAAAATGCAGCACGCGTATGTATTGAAGTGATGCTTAAGCTCAATAGTGACCCACTTTATAAAAAAATTTGAAAGGCAGGGGAGAAAGTAAAATTATGTATCATAGAAAGAAAGATCGAGTGTGGCTTCTGAAAATTTAAATTTTAGCTGTTAACTGTAATTTTAAATGCTCACAAATTTCACATGATTTCGACAGTTTGATAAATAATATTTTATATTTGTCCTCGAATCCGAGGAAATTTCTGATTCTGTTACATGATTCTAGCATTATTATTTCTTTATTTGATAGCAGACATAAGTATAAGCATTTTAGGAAATGATTTCTTAAAGTATGAAATCCATTCTTGGATTTTTATTACTTGAAAACAAATTTTTAATTTGTCACTATAAAGATAAAGACAGTAACATATAAAGGATGATGTTAATCGCTTATTTAGCAAACCAATTAATGCTTTGATCTAATGCGTTGATATGCTGTGATGCAATTTTGTTGAAACGTGTGATCAGGTCCCATGCATGATGTCTACAAGTTAAATATCGTAGTTGGTTAATTAGCATTTTCGTATCATTCTTCAGTCAGTACGAATGTTAAGAAAGAGTGAGTGAAAGTACAGAAAGCATAATTGATAATTGGTATTAATTTAGAAACTTTAATGATTTTTATATTGAATTTTGATTTAACAGCGGGGTCAGCGCTAATACTTGGCAACACACAAATACGACAGCAATTCGGGCCAAGGATGGCGAAGGTTGTCCCCGGTGTGGAGGAGCTGTTTTTGCAGCTGAACAGATGTTGGCTAAGGGCCGAGGTTGGCACAAGGCCTGCTTTAAGTGCAAGGCATGTACCAAATCTCTGGATTCAACCAATCATTGTGACGGTCCAGATAGGGATATCTATTGCAAAGGTACACCCTTCTCATCTCCAGCCTTTAACAATTAATTGAAAACAAGGAGCATGTGCATATATATGTATCTATGATTAATAGAAAATGGAAATTTATGCATTAAAAATGTTAATTAAGAGTGTGGAGGAGATCACGGATTTTATTCCTGGCTTAACCAATGTTTTCTTATGTCTCAGTTTGTTATGGAAGGCAATTTGGACCGAAAGGGTATGGTTTCGGCCAAGGAGCTGGAATCTTGCAAAGCGACGAGACAATTCTAAATGGGTAATGCTCAGATTCTTGGTAATTTATGACCAGCTTGTGCTTCGCTTATTTACAGCTTGTTACGGGAAGCAGTTCGGTCCAAAAGGGTATGGCTTTGGTGGAGGTTCGACTTTAACATCAGATGACGGAGAGTAAGATGATGATCCTATGTTTACCCTGTCCCTTCATGTGGTCCTTGTACACCTTCACTTTTCACCATGCACCCACATATTTAATACCTCCACATACAAAATCCAAACTCAAAATTGACTATGGTCGCGAAATATCTAAATTTTTGTTAACTTACCCAAGCCCTACCTATACACTATTGAAAGACATTTACAGATTTTTACAATATGCATATTTTCTATATGGGACAGCTAATTTTCAAAAAATCATTACGGTTGGATATATGAATCTAAATGCAAAAAAGATACCGAACCCTTCTTCATTGCTATTTATAGAAATGCAAACTTGTTTAAAAAAATTATTTTCGTGTATGCTTAAAACTGCCTAGTAAATTTTGTATTCTGTAGAAAATATCTAATAGTATATGCCTATTTTCATGCTGGATGAAAGTATAATTGATTAATAAGGAAGAATATTTAAATTTCTTTTATTTGTATGATTCTGTTTTATTCGTTGCAATCTTCCGTAATTAGCTGCATGACAAGTACAGATCATTAGATTACAAAAGTATATTATAATATAACAGCTAATAACCTACAGTTACATAGTTCTATCCACTCACAATCAATTGCAAGCAACTCAAAACCTGAATTAATGTTTTAAACCAATCCAGCTTTTTGAGAACAAAGAGGCTTATCTTATAATTTAATCTCCAGAGATCAATACTTGGCCAACAAGCCACATCTGATAACGGACACAACATCCATCATGGCAAATGAAGGAGAGGGATGCCCACGGTGTGGTGGCAAAGTGTATGCAGCAGAAGAAGTTCTTGCAAAGGGTCGAGTAAGTTTTTAACTTTTTCATGCTGTGGAAATGTTTTTTAATTCTGAAAGTACAAATTATGTTTTTTAGGGTTGGCACAGAAAGTGCTTCAAGTGCTGTGAGTGCAGTAAGACTTTAGACTCTATCAATGCATGCGATGGACCAGACAGGGAAATTTACTGCAAGACCTGTTATGGAAAGAAGTACGGACCAAAAGGTTATGGTTTTGCTTGTGGTTCAGGATTCCTGCAAACCGATGTTATGCCGTAAGTTGATACCTGCTTTTTATTCTATTATGTGGCAAAAATTATTTGTGGAAGATTAATATTTTGATGCGTTTAATTCAGGAACGAAGAAAACGACACACAGAGACCCAGTTATGCAGTTGATTGCTCGAAAATCAGGGCGGCTCCAGGAGAAGGTTGTCCCCGCTGTGGTGGAGCTGTTTATGCAGCCGAACAGATGCTTGCCAAAGGATCGGTACGTCAATCGGATGTTTTAAGAATATGCAAAATTATCTTTGCAATCAAAAACATTTAGACATATTGACATTTTATATCAATTGTTTGTTTAGGTATGGCACAAGACTTGTTTCTCCTGCGCTACATGCAGACGACCACTTGACTCTATCTTGTCTTGCGATGGACCCGATAAGGAGATTTATTGCAAAGCTTGTTATGGTAAGAATTTTGGCCCCAAGGGTTATGGATATGGCTATTCGCCGACCCTGGTCTCTGTTTCTGGAGAATCGACTGCACCCATGTAAGATTTTCTATACATTGTTTTTAATCTATATTTTGGGTTAAATACTAATTGTGAAAATTATGTTACCAGCTCCGAAACAGCAATAAGGACAGGTGAAAAGGCACCCGAGGGAGAAGGTTGTGGAAGGTGTGGATTTGCAGTATTCGCTGCGGAGCAAATGATGTGCAGAGGAAGGGTATGTGAAAATTTATAAAAAAGTCTTTTTGGCAAATGCTTATCATACTTTTAAATTACAGAAAGGGTTTTCTTATAATTGTGAATTGTAATTGCTTGTTGCAGTTATGGCATCGTAGATGTTTCTTCTGTGGCGAATGCAGACGCACATTGGACTCCACGAACCTTAATGACGCTCCTGATGGTGACATTTACTGTAGAGGTTGCTACGCAAGAAAATTTGGTCCCAAGGGTGTTGGCTACGGTATTGGTGCTGGTGCGCTTCAGATGAACGAGATGATACAACAATAATGTATCCGACCAAATTATGCTCTTGTGGACTTTATAATACCGAAATTGCTAATTCTATATTCTATGCGCTGCAACCATATACATTTATTATTAATTAAAGGCGATCCTGTCACGCCCAATTTTGCTTTATCCATACCTGACTACCAATTTAGGCTCTCTTCAATGAAATTCTGTGCCATAAGATAATCAGCTAATTACTCTCGGTATTGCTTCGTAAATCGTGCGTAATCTTATCGTTCTAGTGGCAACAACCTTCGAGACATTTGTACTCCTCACGACTTGATGATGACTGATAAACACCCAGTTTTTCATTTCTTCCCTCTACTGCTTAAATAGAATGTCCGTCAATCAACGGTATCCATTAATACTACCATTAAGTTTCCATCTTTGCTACGATTTAACATATTTCTGTAAAACTTCAAACGCTCCAAAGCTCTATCTTGTTCATTTATTTGCTCATTATGAAATGATTTTTAGTCGATACAGATAGATTATTTTGATTCGAATCTAAATGTTAAAACTTTGCAAAAAAACTCTTCGCCATACAAATAATCTAGAGTCGTTCGTTTGCTTGGAGGATTTTGATTCGAAAGATCGTTTTTGCTTCTATACACTTTAAAGATATGTTTGCTTGAGGAAATTTTAGCAATTACGGAACGTCAGTCTAATACAAATACATATTAAGGTATTATTAATAGGAAATAATATTATGGCACTGTTTTCCATTACTGCTTGCAAGTCTTAAAGAATGTAAACAATAGGCTCAATACATGCACCAATAAAACCACATTATCAATTACACAACATCACTACTTGTAAATCCTGAAGAATTATTGAAGAAAAATTAACCAAGTCATCGGAGTTGAATTTAAAAATACTTTTATTAGGGAAATCTTTAGGTTCATTAATACTTACTTTGATTCAAAATTAAAATCACAGGTGGTGGTTTTTAAAAGCAATAAGGAGTTATATAGTGAAATCGCACTTAACTTCAATATTTGAAAATGTAAATACTGAAAATCAATTTGTACTTAAATGCAAATGCACCATGAGTAATTTCCACCACTTGCATAGAAATGTGCAGTCAGTAAATGAAAAGACGTCTACTTCTTTGCTCGTTTCTTACTAGCAGCTTTTGATGTCGAAGGTTCATTGTCTTCGTGCTTCCTTTTGCTGCTTAAAGTATGCGAATATTTTTTCTGCAGCTTTTCTCGAATCATGACTCCACGTATTAATCGTCTCCAGTTTCCATAAACTCTATTCCGTCTTTTCTCTTCTTCTCTTTTCTTCTGCTCGTCTTGCTCCTTGAGGTTCAAAAAACGTTATTAACAGTCAATATTATGCGATTATGCAATTCAACTTGGTGCAATTAGGAGATAAGGACTTACTTGATTCCAAGCATCCAACAATATCTCTTGGAACTCTTCGCAAACGATGTATCCTTCAAACGAAGGATGGCAACCGCCACGATGATATTCAAACCCCGTTAGTGCAGGAGCACAGTCAATATCCAGTTTTTTTGCAACTCTGTTCAGTCCAGGAACTAAAACGTCAAAGCATATTACTTAAAAATAAAAAAATATTTTTTAAAGGAAAAATTTGCCATTTACGAATAACTATTCATAAAACTTCAGCCAAAGAGGTAAAATTATACTTACGGTTAAGATGTACTGTTCCTTTGGGAAGCATCTTATCCAGGAACAACTCAACATTACCGTACTCATTACGTGGAACCTTCCCATCCTTAGCAACAGGGGGAACATAATCTTCAACTTGCCATTCTCCAAATAGTTCCAATGGCTGGTCACTTATCATTGATTGTGAAAACTGTAAATCAAAATGAAAAAATAAAATTCCGACAGTTTCAAGTCTGATACTAATTGTAATGAAAGCAATGTACCCGATCATATTTTGGACGAGCTTTGACAATTTTGTAAGGAGTTTCACCAATCCGCACAACTTTAGCTTTCCGAGACCACAGCTCTCTAGTATGCAAAGTTTTAACACAATCTCTAGAGAAAATCGGTTCACTTTTAATAAACTCCAAGGGAGCCGGTTCTGGAGGGTAAATTGCTTCAAATTTTAACAAATGTCGACGCAATGCATATAGTGGATGACCTTTCAACCTAGATTGTACAAAACTCTATTAATATTTACAGTTGGTCAGTTGTAACATTAAAATGCTCTGCAATCTGCAACTTACTCTCCAACGGTTTTGGGTATTGGTTGTTTCATTAATTCTCGATCTAAAAAAGCATCTTCTGCTTTATCTTTTACAGACCGAGGTCCTAGAAACGGGTTAAGAGTTTCATCCCACCACTCACTATCAACTCTCTGTTTCTGGGTATGGGTTAGCCAACGAGAAGCGTATCGTCTAGTTACATCTTTAAGGTGTCCAGCGTTATCAAATCCGAGTACATAATAAACTGGCTGTGTTGCTGCTGCCTATCAAAAGTTATAATGTTTATAATTTTAAACAAATTTACATTCGATATGTTAATTTGATAACATATATGAAATATGAAGAAAGCAAACGTTGTATACTTCAATTTTACTGTCTTCAAGCATCTTTCCAGAAGATAAATCTACCGACACCCATCGTTTTTCGTCTTTAAGATAGACTTCTGCCCAAAAATCCCTACCCTCGCGTTCAATTTTAGGTTTTTCGGTTTTTACTGTTTCCTCTTCTGAACTGGACACAATTTTACGACCAAGATTGTCATTTTTTGTGGAGCCACTTTTCTTTGAACTAGAACTGGGCGCTTTCTTTTTAGTTACAGATTTTCCTTTCTTCTTCGCTTTTGTTTTCTCAGGAGATTTTTTGTCACTTCTCTCTTGATCTTCGCCTTGGGAATCGTCTTCGTCTTTAGTTTTCGGGCGTTTAATAAGCTCATCACTTGAAAGTTTTAGAGGCAGCGGTTGCAGCGACCACATAAGCCTTACATCAATTCCAATTGAACGAAGAAAGGTTATGAAGATAAACAATTGATTTTTATACGTTGTCGGCTTTTTTGACACAATCTGTATTTTTAGAGACTCTACAAATTCTCCTTCATCTTCATTGGAGTCTGTTAAAACACGGTAGGTTGTTCGAAACCAAGTTAAAAATTTGGAAAATGATACCACATCTAAACGCTTGGGACGATGTGTTTGCTCAATTGGAAGCACTGAAAGGGCAATTCCTATAAGTTCATCAGATCGAAGCCAATTATTCATCATCAATCCTCTAGCAACACAACAAACTAAACTTGCTTTGTGCATATCTGCTTGTATATCTTTCATTTTTCTGTTAAGGTCCTTCCTTATCCAGTCTTGAATATCGAATTTCTTTTTTCCTGTTATGTATAAAATTTAGAATGAGTAAATTGTCAAGTTTTTCCATTGACAGATAATATACTATCTACAATTACAATATATAACAGTTGATAAATACAACATACCTTTTCTTCGATGAAGTCCACCTTCATTTGGAAGTGTAATTACGACACCTTCCGCAGGAATGGAGGATGGCTTGTGGGGACTTCCGTGATTTCCTGTTGCATTTCCATCGTCTACTTCTTCCCAGTCGACAGAGCTATCATCCGAATCTTTATCAAAATTATTTGTGCTATTGCTATCGTCAGAAACATTAGTTGACTTTCTTCTTCCTATATTTTCACCGATCTCGAGAAGCTTTCGTACATCTACAGATTTAACTGATTTTTCTACATTATTATTAGGTGTTAAGTTTGCCTGAGAATCAGATGAAGCAATATCTTTTATTGGACTCAATCCGTGATGTTTGTTAGCTGAAGAAGTGACGGAAAAACTTTTGGAGGCTGAATCTTCCTCCTCTGAAGAATCTTCAAGACGTCCGACATTTGTATTTAGCTGCAGTACTAATTTTTTAGTTTTTTTCGGTACTGATTGATGTATAAGAAAGTCTGCTCCTGGTCGATTTTTTGTAGTGACGAAGCGCTTTGTTGCTGAAACTTCCTCTAGTTCTCCATCCGAATCAGAATCTTCTGAAGACGAAAGTACTGGACCGGCATTGTTTTTGCTTTTCGTCGATCTCAATTTTACTTTAACAGGTTTAGCTTTCTTTTTAATACTGACAGAAGTTTCATCACACTTCAAATTTTTTTTTCTTAACTTAACTTGGTTATTTGACTCGGCTTTAATCTTTGCTTTAAAGGTGTTTCTAGCTTTGTTTCCACTCGTGGGTACTTCAAAATCGGAGTCGTCATCTGAGTTTGACTCGCTAGAGCTAGCAGAACCGTCTATGCTCAAAAGTTCGTTTAAATCGTCATCTTTGACAGGTACCTTCTTTGAGACTGTCGTTTTAGAAGCTACCTTGCTGGGAGTTTTTGATGTAGAGCGTGTGACTCTACGAGTTGACTGCAAAATTGGAGTTTCGCAAACAACATCTTTTCCAACATCTTCTAATTCATCTTCCGAAGAGGCAACGTCAACGATCTCAAGTGTTTTTCCTTTCTTATTATTCCTGGAATCATTGATTTCATTGGATTTACTCTTTAGGTTAACATCTTCCTTTCTCTTTCGCTTGGCAGTGGTTTTTCTGGGTGCCATCCTCCATTAAGTATTGATTAAGCGTTTGAAAAAGTCGTATTCCTAATCCACAGTATTCCTAATAACAATTATGATTGTTCTGAAAATAGAAATACAATCCACAATTTATGAATTGTGTATTGGAAGTCCAAACTTTATACTTTCAAATGGATTTAATACATACATACCGTTTTAGCTTTTTTAATCTAAATTATGTGAATAATAATATGGTTATGTTGGTAGGTGTGTACACAGTATGCAGAATATTCCCGTGAGCTATGACCTGTCTGAACCTCTAGTGAATACGCATCATACATCGAGTGTCACCGTCACCACATCAAAAATTCCTGCAAAAATGAATACAGATTTATAAACCAATTTAGAACTTTGACCAAATTAAAATATAATAATCACAATGCAAAGCAAAGCGGATCGACGCTTGCTTACTAACATTCCGTGAGAGATTTGTATGTTAATTCAGTTGATGAATGATAGAGATAACAGATAACGTTTTTCCAATGCCGATGGAAGAACAAAGGGTTTCACTTTAAAAAACCACGATAAATTACAGGGATATGAAGATGAAATGATGAAAGAACGTCTGCAAAGCACAAAGGCGTTTATAAATGCTTCCTTCCTTGCAAACTTCGGTTTTTTTAGTTTATATAATGAAGTAAATGAACTGACTGTCCAGCCGCGTTTCATTTCTTCTATCGAACTCGATGCCAACCGGTATGGACATCCTGAGACTCACTCTACTCAGCTCATCATCCTTAAAAGTAAAAGGGTCAGAATTGAGAAAGTAGTTTCAGAAAAACAAGTTGTAAAATTAAGCCTGTTTCTATATAAAATTAAAATTAAATATTTTCTAGCACTTAATTATTTTTCTAATGTTATCCATAAGTCTGTAAGATAATCCGTGTTCTCATGAGTCTTACTTCATACGAAGATCACAGGCTCTCAGTTCTCACATGTCCCTAACTCATTCTCATGTTAGGCTTAGGTCATAAGTCATAGGTAGACTCCTTTCTCATAGAATTATATTTTTTGTCATTTGTATTACTAAAACAAACTCCTATCCTAGAGAATTTGCGTGACTGAGCTTTTTGCAAATATTTTACAGAATCAATTAATTTTATAAATAGGAAGACAGCCTGCTTTCTTTTTCGTTTTGAAGGTTTCCATTGAGGAAAAATTTGAGTTCAAGTTGTTAATTTTGTCGATATTTATTATTTATTTATTTATAAGATGAGAAGGTTTTAGTTTTGAAGTTCATTAAAATATTTTTACCAATATAAAACGTACCGATCATGATGGGTTATAAAGTGAAATGGATTTTCTTTAGATCTAAGCATAAGCTGTACTTTGTACATGAAATGGTTGAAAAGCCAAGCGAGATTAGTTAGTATAGGCCCACTCACAGGGGGAAGAAGTTCTTCATATTGTATTGTATTATAGAATCGAACAAAGTTCGGCACCCATGCCACGCTACTTCATTTGAAAGTTTAACTCCGATTTTTATACTGGTGAGATAATTTAAACTGAAACTAAGGGTTTGAAACTCAAAACCCATAACATTTTATCAAGATTTTTTCGAAATACAAATAATTGTCACAAATTAAATTATATCAACAAGCATTCATGCAAGTGTTCCTTATTACTTTCCTTTTATTCTAATTACTTACTTTGTGGTAGTTGGGATTTTAATTTTCTAAAAAAAATGCATTCTTCTAACCAGTTTTCTCCTTGAAAAAAAACACCAAATCTGTTTTCCTAAAGCGTAAAGGTAAAGTTGATTTCTGAGATTTCTGACTAGCTTTGAATCTTAGCCTTAGCTTACTCTTTCCATTCTCACGGAAAACAATAATGTAACAATTATTGAAAGGTGAACTGTGATCAGTAGTGATCACCATTTGATCTTTGTATCCACTTACTGCCGTATGATTAAAATGACTACAAACCACAACTATCAAATCAATTTTTAATTCGTATTAAATCTACTAAAAAAATGCTCTAAATAACGATTATATATAGGAATTAGGTTTAATTATTGTATATATTCAAAATTCAGTCTAATAAAATCCAACCGTTTCATATTACAAAGATCCTGTGAATTCATAGGCCTCCATCAGTTGTCAGTATAAAAATATCAAGACAAAACGTTCCATAATGAAATTATAAAAAACCGATTCCACACAGATTTCAATTACATTAAAAGGCCCAACTGCTTTTCCACAGTATTATTATTTTGATAAAAGTGGGTTAAAAGGGATTGATATGGTGATAAATGTTGTGGTAATGAATAAAAGACAGAGTTGTCGGGACGAAGTGGATGATTGGGATGACACAATAGCATAGCGATACTAACTATTATAGTGGAATACATCAAAGTTGCTTAGTCCTGGTATATTAAACTTGTCTCACATGTAGTGTAGAACTGATTGTGAATGTACATCGTTGGTGAGTATAAAAAGGAGCAAATGGGAAGAGTGCACATGAGCCATGGGAGAAAGTGTATTCCAACTTTTCTCCAGTAAGTAATACCTAGTGGAAGTGGCAGTGGCACCAAAACTATTCCATATAAGAAAGTGGAGAGAGTAAAGTCCCTTGTGAGTGAGAAACTATTTCTCTCTCCCAACATCATTTTCCTTTTCCTTGAGTCTCGTGTTCCCATCTCATCAGTCGGCACCTAACCATCCTTTGCTTTACATCATCTTCACACAACATCCAACTCTGAAAATTTCATCTCTGATTTAATACTGTAAAAAATTACATTTCTATTTCCTTATCTCTTTACCATTTCATTTTCCACTCAAAAGTAAGCACGTTTTATACAAATATATAAAAAATACAATCTACTCGCTGAATTCCATTAGAAAAATATATTCTTACAACTGTTGCAGCAGAAGCATATAGGAAAAGTATTTTGGATAATCAAAAAAGCCCATATGGTATTACATTTCCATGAGAAGAAAGAAAGTTAATACATTTTGAGATTAAATGTTAATTCATTTTTCCTGAATAAGATAATATTTTATCAAGCTGAGAGCAATTTTACGGACTGGGGAGAGTATATTATTTGTCTTAAGAGTATGAGATTTACCTAACTTTTATTCACCTTTCACATTTGAGATTGAGAGCTATTTTTATCAACTCGAAAAAGTGCTTACTGTCTTAGAGAAAATGAACTTTTGTAAGCTTTTACTCAAATTCAATTCTAAGTAAATCTATCATCAATCCAGCCCTCGAGAGGATGTCAACACTGGTTTGAAACTTTCAAGTAATCAAAATAAGGTAAGACTTTTTTGTTTTATTGTAATTATTTTTAAGTATGGGACAATGGTGTTTGATCATAAATACATTAAGTATTCATATAGTACACGAGGTACATGAATTTTTACATGTTATATCATATATTGTGTATGCATGTGGCTAAGGGGTTATTCCAGATCACAATGGTTTTGTGCTTGTTTTGCTCATCTTCTTACTCCAAGCACGTGGTTGGTTAGAGGGATAGGGTTTAGTTAGAGTTTCATTGTTTGGTGCTGAGAGTATGGGAATTGAATGTTGTTTTCTCCTATGATATTATTATACCTAGCTTTCACTTTCACTGTCTGTGCTAGTATTTATAGAATGTGTTTGAAAGATTTTATTTTTAGCCATTTATTTATTTTATAAAGATAATTAAATGATGATAAATAAGTTGACTTGCGTGTCAACTGTTTATATATTAAGGGTAAAACATTCATATATAGAAGATGTTGCAAAGAAGTGCCTACTATGCATAAAACAGTTATCGTCGGCTGGATGAGATTATGAGATGAGTCTGAAATGATGACAGGATTGGTCTAGTTAATTTAAAGATTGAAAACTTGAGATGAGTTTTAGTTTTGGCACTTCATAATATTAAGCGTCAATAGATAGAAAGATGGACAGAAAGCACTTAGATTGGAGGCAGGCAGGTTTGAGTTTTTAGTGGAAAGACATACGAGAGAATAAGAGAAGGGAAGGAACTTCATTAAGATCTGTCATTGAAAGATATTGCGTGTGTGAGCTTTCATAAAAGAGTTTGTTGAAGACGGACTCTGCCTGGTCTGGAACATATATCAGTGTCAGTTAGAAAAGGAGAAAATGGAATTGGAGCACCACTGAGGGTTATCTCATTCAGTTATTGGAAACAAATTGAAGTCGACACCAACCTCCTATTTCCTATGCTATCATCATCATCATCATATCTATCCATCTGTATACTGCAGATACATACACACTCTTTATTATAATGGTAAAACTCGTAACTCAAACTCAATTCGTGTGTATGTGTCCTTTCCCCGGTTGCTAACCTGATCTCCTGATCCTATTCCAATAATAATGTAGTTATAATAATAATATTACATTATTTGATTTTCTCATTCATTCATGCAGACCTTCACATTCTAGTCGAGAGCATATATATTCCTTTACATCTTGCACTTTGCTTGCACCCATATACTTACTTACTTACGTACGCATCAGGCAAACATCCTCTTGTTTGTTGTATTTCATATATACTCATCTTGTGGCATCTCTTACCTTTGTTAGCTCAATAGCTTATTGTAAAAGTTACAATGTTGTTATTTGATCTTTCCATCATTAGGTCAAGGTGGAGTATTATTATCATCCATGGTTGGTTGGTTACCTCATTAAATTGATAGGAAGAGCCTCCTCAAGTGTTTATGATGATTGTATACAATTTATGATAGTTTTTAGTATGGCAAGCAAATTGGCTGGATAGAAATAGAATTTCCAAGTACTTTGTTCGATAATTTAGAAGCCTTTCTGAAGAGAAAGCCGTTTGGTTGAATTTACTTACTCCTGCAACGTCTTATATATATACCTTATGTTTCATGTTTTCCAAATGGTACGTAAACGATTCACGATGATGATGATAATAATAGCATTCGTAGTTTAGGTAGTTGTTGTCCGCTATAGTTAAAGTGAAAGGGAACAACGAGGGGGGTTGTATATAATAGTAATAATAATAATTGAAAAGTGGACTGGTTCGTTCTCTTCTTGCTAGTGCTACTTTCCGGTCAATTTCATTAAAGAAATGTTTGCTTTTCTTGATTGAAAGCAGAGAAGGCAAAACAATATGAAGGAATGGATGATGATGATGATGATAGCGGTGGTGGTGGTCCTCCTATATAGTTGACGGTTTAGTAGTACAGGAGAAAATATTAAAAGGAAAAGAAACAACGTGTCTTTCATAAGAGAAAGCACTGAAGAGTTGAGGAAACTACTTTGTATTATTTGATGTTGGCCCGCATCATATTATAGCAGCATCAATGGCATCGCATCACATTTATATCCACTTTCTTCATATAGTAAAGGAGTTTTGTAATAGTTTTGAAGGAACACACGGGATGCTGTATTTTTTCAGAGGCAATGGCTTGTGTTTGTGTAGCATTAGAACAAGAAGTAAAGTGCATGATGGTAGTAAGTTGTAGTCTACTTTCTCTACTACTAAAAGTGATGTGACTTTTACTTTGGGAACATTGAGGCAAGAAAAAGGAAAGAGAGGAGAGAACGGGGAGTGTGTACAAGGGAAATATATATGTGGCAGAGGAGAGTTTCATTACGAGCATAGTGATTTAATGTGTCACAGAAAACAGCCAGTGCAACAGCTGTTTTATATACGAAAATGGCCAATTTCCTTTTCTATAGGGTTCTGACGTGATTTCTGATGTTCACAAACCCTTTGGTTTGGTGTATTACAAAGACGGTGGTGGTGGGTGCTATTGCAACTTGCTTCATCTATTCCTAGTAGATTGCTCCTTCCACTACTTTCTCCTATATGACACTTATACCGGTTTTAGCTTCTGCTGCATGTTTTCACAGCAGTCTAAGTAAGCCCAACAAGGGAAGAAGAGGAATATATTCCTCCATAGATGCTATTTTTTACATTTTCTCCCACTGACTCTATATGTATGGGTGAATTGACACATGGTCTGGGCAAAATGAAGCCTCTTTCTAATTTCGTCGACAGTAACGGACAGTGGTGGTTTTATCTTCGTTGCCCATGATCGTGACAGCCAAAATTGATACAAATATCTTCCAATATATATTACATTACACACATTTTTATTAACATGACACAAGGAGAAATTCCACTGCGTCTCTTTAAGCTCTGTATGTAGCTAACTCGTTTGTAATAGTTAAACAAGATCTGAACGGACCATTCTTTAAGAAATTGTAGACTGAAACAATAAAATATTTACAAAATTTATTTGTTATTTGTATTCTATTTTCTATTGTATGACTTTTATTTGTATGAAAAGGATCCTTTGATCTTTTATCAACTTGATGCCCTTCCTTTAAAAGGCCGTAACTTTAATTTTCAGCCGTGTTTATACCTTCTTTTAATACAAAAATTAGTATGAATGAACGCCACAAGGCTTAGGAAATAATTGAATTCCATAGGTGAAATGTAATTTCATCTATTTCAAAGTATATACTAGACTGTAGTAGTCGATAGAAGTGTAGGAAAAAAGGCAATGCTTTAAATTTCAAAGGTGATGGAAAGTGAACTTGTAAATGGAATGATTGTGCACGATGGGAAACCACATAGAAGATTCGCACCTGAAGGAAAAGCAAGTAAAGCTTTATACTTATTAAATAAATCCTACCTCGCCTCTATATCTTTTAAAAGGTTCGTTGGATTTCATGACCTACTACTGCTAGGCACAGCATGTGATTTTCCAGATGGTTTCACCCAATAATTGCCTGATTGATGTGTGTCGGCCTTTTTCTCCATACAAACTTTCACTTACAATTTTCACTCTGCCTTTTTCCCAATACGTTTTTAAACACTTTGTGTATGTATTTTCCATATGCTTTTTAATTTCGTACTAAATTAATTTGTTTGGGACAGGCACAATTTTTCTTATTAAATTATTTTTTTCCATTATTATTATTGACATATAATTTACCGTTTGGCTGCAATGAATAGAGGAAGGAAGCAAGAAGGGTAGAATTTTTAGGAGAAAGTTAATTGGAAAGTGCCATTCATAGGAGAAAGAGAAAGAGTAGAATTCATTACAAACAGACTATTAAAACTGTCTGCACCATCATAATAGTGAATTTAAGCTGAGAATAACAATTCATTGTTCAGAAATAATGAAACCTTTGTATTAATAAAGTGAATGGCTTTTAGTCGTCTGGCTCGACTGCCTCTGATGGGGTGCTGCTTTACTATACATATACATTAAAATCTATAGGGGAAAGTCATTCCTTCTTACCCGAATGTAGAGTTGCCACTGCCATTATGATAATATTAGTAATGGAAAGTTCGGTATTTGAGATATTTGAAAAGATCGTATTGCTTTAGATAGGTTCTAAAATAAATGATTTAAGTAGGGGTAAAATGAAGAAGGGTACGAGAGCCGGGAAGGGTAAAGGCATTTAAGGATATGATTGATTAATGCAAACAAATAACATTGAGTCCCGAGAGTAAGTGGATGTTGGACAAGTGATGGCAATAATAATATGAGAAAGAGAGAGAGAGACACTTTGAGGAGGAGGACGGGACGGAAGAAAGAGCCGGGTGCAATCGGATCGTGGCACTTTCCCGTCACCCGGCACATGCACACACATCATACCACACTTGCACTGATGCTACTATACTACCCAGATATTACCAACCGTCTCATCATTATATTCTCATATTCATTGGGAATTCGGTGTTTTGAGTATACTTGCCTACTACTTTCTAGTAAGTGTACTGGCCCGGTGTACGTAGATCATGTAGTTAGTAAGGGCGGTGTGTACTACGAGGATATGATGATGATACACAGCAGAAGAAGAAAGAGAAGGATGGAAGAAGGGTCTGTTTTGGCGTGTCTCAAAATCAATTTGTGTTCATGCTTGATTGCCCTCAATAATTGAATGCCGTTGCCGACACCGTCCTATATACTTCTGGGTTGTGTTAGTAAGGTATTACTACGTCTACTTGATGCTGATGCTCTGCTTCCTGCTCTTTATAGATGAAATATCGATAGCAAAATACTCTCCCTAACGTCATACAAAACTTCAATCTACTTTTCCCCTTATTGCCACTCTTCGTCTCCGATGTGCTGGTGCAATGCAATGCCCTAGATATATCCAATATTATACATAATACTACAATCACAATCTAAAGTCGTATATAAAGTTCTATCATCACACAGGACGATGATGATATGCACTCAAAGTATACACTATGTATATACATTTCGCTTTTTTCTATTACAAAAAAAATCACAAAAGCTTAAGCTTTGATTTTCAAATCGAATCAGGGTTCTTCTTCTTCTTTTGCACAGGGAAATCGTTGATCCTTGATATTATTAGATCATCCCAAGTTTTTGCATTATAGAGCCTATTCACTTTTTAATTTGTTATGTAATCTCAGAAAGTGGATCCATCATATTCTAAGCATTGCTCTCTCTCTGATTGTATATTATCATACGATATAATATAATATGTGTGTATCTAACTTTCTTCACAAATTGATTACTTACCCGGCTATCTTTAATCGAATCTTTCCTAACTTTATCATCTCCCTGTTCTATTAAATCCCAGCTCTTTGCTGCTTCTATTAATACATTTTTAATTAAAAAATTAACACAATTTACCCCGGCTATTTAACTTTTCATTAATGAAGGTAGACTTCATTATTGGACAGATGATTTACCTAAGCTATTATGCATTTAATAAGTAGGCACGTGGACAGAGCGTAGGAGGCATTAAATTAGATTGCTTTGTAAATTATTATGTTTCCTCCAAAGTTAATTGGGAAATTCGTATGCATAATATATTGAAGCTTAATTAAATAGTAAAAGTAAATTTCTTCCCTTAAGCTTATGTTGGTGAATAGTGAGTAAATTAGATAAGTAGGTGAATAATGTATTTCCTGCCCGTTTCAACTATGAATTTTCTCTCCACTACTGTTCACTCTTATACTTTGTGATAAACTAGTAGATAGAAAGGAGAATTAAAGATAATAAAGTTCGGAGCGTTTTCTTAAAAAGGAGATTCAAGTTTTAATTCTTGCGTGCGTTGAGGCAATCAATCGTACAGGAACTGAGTTTGTTGCTTCCGTTATTTTTCAAGAGAATGAACTTCTATTTGTACAGTCCAATTTGTAAGCAGTCAAAATTTTCCCCTAGTACTTAATTTACTGTTATAGTATTGGAGAATTCCATTCTGGTAGACATTAGTTCCTCTTTGATATTATAAAGAGAAGGCCGGGAGCAAGATAGAGAGGAGAGTTAATAGGAGGTCGTGAAACTCAAAGTAACTAAATAATAATCTTTCTTTAGTACCAGAAAAAGTTAGAAAAACTTCATACAGGGATATGTATGTGTTCCTTTCCAATAATCCAATGGTAAAACCTACCACTAACCAACCAGTACTATATCGAAAACTCTAAAGAGTTAAACTAAACTAGGCTAAAACTACATAAACTATATAAATACAGAGAGATAGGTAGAAATGTGCACACTCAATCACATTATTTGTATAAGTCGGTTAAAAGTAAAAGTGATCAAAGTTGTGTAGTTGGAAGGTATTTGGTGATGTTGGCAGTCAGTAGTGGTTAGTGGTGCATGCTACGTCCCTCAGAGAGAAAGAGAAAGTAAACGTATATAAATTTAGAGGAAGGAAGAAGGTTGGCTAGCTAACTCGCTAATCTATGAGATGTTCGTCGCACATCTCAACCTTTGTGCAAGATTTATTTTCTTCAACTACTCCTATCATACTTAGAAATGAACCCACTTAAACTTATAAGTTGTCCCTGGTACACGTTCTATATATGCTCATAATAAGTAAGGATTCCACTTTCCCTATCCGAGGTAAGGGATACCCCTAAGTTAATTTCACACTAAGTTGATCATGAGATTGGGGCTTTCCGTCCTAAATAAGTTTATTCCCTTTACTGTCAACTTCGTTTACATTTACAGACAACAGCTCCTTTGCACATTTTCACAGCAAATTATGTTCTCGATTTACCAACACACTGGGCCTAGGTGTACCCTTTACCCTACTTAATATACACTCACAGGCACTCTTAGTTCCTTCGTTAGTAAAAACAAACTAACAATAAGTAGAGAGTCTGATGAACGCATTATTAACTCGTGACAACATGAATGGCCCTTCGAGACAAATCTGCTATTTTCTCGTGACTTTCTCCCTACCTTACGGGCCTCTACATAAAGATAGTACCTTTATAGGATGTTAATAAAAGTAAGATGGGTTTAAGTATCATTATTTTATTAGATTGCATCGTAGTATCAAGTAAAGTACTATCTCAATACTGATAGATTGACTTCCTAAGCTACCGCAACATACACTTTGCTTGATTACTTCCACCTTTCTCTAGCTCACTTTCACCAAATGCTTTGGGCTTCTTTTCATCTTGTTTGTTTCTTCTTTAGTCATTGAGAAATGTTTGGACTGCAGAACTGGAAAATGGAGAACTCCATTTGCTAAATTACCTAGTTAGACTTGAGTAGAAATGAAGATCTGATTTAACTCTGCAGATGAGGGCTAGCTCATAATCTTTAGAGTCCCACCAATCACCTAATAATAATATATATTCGTCTTTCATAAACTAGTTTTAATAACGTGTCCTAACTTTTATGTGATGGAGTAACCCATGAAACTTTTCTATAATGAATTTACTAAAGAAGAAAAAAGTTTTGACGAGGAGGGCATAATATATTATATTATAACATCATCAAGTTTTCTGATAGATAAACAATTGTGTTGGCGTCATTTGTTGTAGACATTTAGAAGAAGGATATGATTTGAGCCCTGTTTGTGTTATAGTTGTAATAGAAGAGAGAAATAGAGAGGGAGTAGTTGGACCTAATTTTTCCAGTCACGTTTCACATAAGCTTCTTGTAACTTTATCGGGAAATTAGAAAAGAGAAAGACATGGGAAACTGAGTAAAACTGATCAAAACGAGTTGCATTTCCGTTGATTACTCTGATAATTGAAGATTTATTGGCAAATCCTTCTTCCACTTACATCTTAGACCACCATCAGCTCACTTCAATGCTATTTCTCAGACTCTTCCTTTCCCAATTCTTAATTATAAATGTTCGTTTTCTCTTTGCCAGACTAGACTCTAGACTGTTTTGTGAAAGTAAACTTGATATGTTTATAATCAATCTGTAATGCATGTGTAATTGAAAGCAATAATGTGAAAGCTTACAAAGTGAAATTATTTTTTAAAGCAAGGTTTCAAAAACTTTTTATAGGTACTCACTATAATACCTACTTCACTCACAACTAACTGTCAGAGACAACTGAAGAAATATTTTTAAAGTCTTGAAATGAAAAGTTTCATATTTGAAAATACAATTTACTAACTTTTGTGACCTGGTTTGGTATACAAGCAATTTAGGATGCTTGAATGCATTAGAACATATTTTTAAGCATGTAATAAAAAGCTATCGACTATTGTATAATTTACAAAAATCAGCTCATACATTTACAAAATTCCATTCATCTCCAGTAAAAGTAACAAATGACAAAATTGCCTTCCAAATGTATGATTTATTTCAACTATCAATAGGCATCAATCAAAAAGCACAAATTAGCTTATTTAGCATACTAACGATAATTGATAGGTCCACCAGTTGTTTTGAATGTGAATGCAAAAAAAAAAAACAATCAGAGTAAATGATTCTGAATGTTTTTGCAAGCCTTATTTGAGGCGAAATTTACAGGAGAAAATAATTTGTTTTTCTACGAGTAAATAATAGGGAGACAATTGAGTGATTGAAATCACAAATAAACATCCTACCTAATGGATATAAAATGAATAGAAAAGTAAATTAGTAGATTGAATAATAAAATGTATTTATGATTATTATTATTTTGTTACTTGTTCAGGTTTGGGGAAGGCGAAGAGGGGCACTCATT
>JAQFZZ010000146.1:0-28905 GCA_034696405.1 Isotoma caerulea | reverse complement strand
CTTCTTCAAGTACTTACTTTTCTTGATGAGAAATTCCGTACATGCTCCAAGTAAATTGACAACGTTCACATGTTGACCCAGATGAACCATAATCTTCAACTCTGACATAAGAGCTTTGATATGACTTTCATCCGCATTTGCTTTCACCATTTTAACTGCAACTGTTGTACAAGTTTCACCTGGAATTATGCCGAAAGCATCGGCTTTCATGACACGACCAAAGGCCCCGGATCCTAATTGCATGCCTACAGGTTGGGAAATAGAAATTAATGTCAAAAGAGTAAAGTAAGATGAGCGGTAACATCGAAGAAAACGTTGTTTACATACCGAGATGTAATCTACTTCTAGCAAACTCCCATTTTCTATCGTAGGGAAGAAGGTTAGCTTGATCTTCAATTCCTAACTCAGGATTAATATCTCCAACTGCTCCTTCCAAAAAATCTCTTGTCCTTACTTCCTCTAAGTAACGTTTTAGGAGCTAACAGAAAAAAACAAATTTTTACTTACTTTTTAAATGATTTTAGGTTACGCTTATAGCTTAATACAAATAATGTGCAAATCTTACCTTTTCCTTATGCTTTTTCTTTGCCAAGACAGCTCCAACAATCATAAGACCGATCAAAAGGGCAATAACGCTTAAATACAGGTACAGGTTTTCAATGCTTCCTAAAAAATACAATAATAATACATGTTAGAAGTTTAAAACTTAAAAATTACAAGTGAAGTAATTCATTATTTAGATTGATTCCTTTTACCCTCAACTTCAATAGTCATGAATGTTTTAGCAGTGCCATTTCTATTTCGAGCAGTACACTCATACTTTCCTGAAGCAGCTTTCCGGAAGTATGGAAAGGTTAAGACTTGTCCATTTTCTGTAACGTTGTATGTGATTTCTTCTGGCCATTCATTCATATCCAATCCATCCTTTTTACAAACAAATTAATTAGACAATTACTTATTAGTATTTTAAAAATTACATCTGAATGCATAAAACTCTATTCAGTATTAACCTTCGTCCATTGTATCGTCGGTGGGGGAGCCCCAGTTGCTCGGCAAAATAATTTCGTTTCTGGAATATTACCGTCCTTCAATGTGATGGTTGTTTCATTAAGATTGGTGTCGTTGATTTTAGGAGCGATCATATCTGAAATACAAGAGAAAGGTTATTTATTACATATAAATATTTATGAACAGTCCATCTCCATACACTTTTGAATCCTTATATATTCCAGTCCAATTTGCCATAATAATATTTCATTCCTTATAACATTCTAAACAATCGTTTTTGTTACAGGGAACCAACTGTTGAAACATAAAACGGAGAATTACCACGGGCACTGTGAGATAGGGAGTAAAATGTTAGGTTTTGTATGAGACAAGGACACAAGCAATTAATTACTGTTTGCACAGTTAGCTCACTTCTAGAGCTTTGCGTACACAATTTTCTCAGCTATTAAATCCTCCCATGCACCATGATGGTTCAATATAAGAGAACTGAACAAGACCTTTAGTAAACATTCGAGTGGACATTGGGAATCGAGAGTAACAATGTAATTCTATAATACTTGTCTGCCACAAGATAAGTTTCTGTATCAATATTATTTCTCATTTCGTATGAAAGTTAGGATTCTCCTACGCCTTTAGAAAATGTCAAGAGAAAAGTATGATGAACATCAACATCAACATCACCATAATATTTATTACCTTTCACTTGAACTTGGAAACTCTTGCTGGATTGTTTGTCTCCGTCTACAAGACAAACGTACTCTCCACTTTGGCCCTTATTGATTTTTCCAATGGTGAGAATCTTCTTCCAAGACCATTGCGACTCGATCTTTTCCAATGTAATTCCTAGGAGAAATATATGATAAGTCGTAAAATATGTGTTTGTTCAAAACACCAATATAATACATTACACCTAGTTGATAAATTTATGTATGAAATGGAATTGTTTGGCGGAGTAATCTGCAAACAATGTTGACCATACCAGTGACATTTTCTAAAGATGTAATTTCTCCACTGTCGTCTTTCTTCGCCCATTCTATTGTTTTCGTTCCATTAAGTTTGGAAAGGGCACAGGTCAGTTGGATTGAATCTTGTTCTACTATTGGGTCTGGACCTGATACTCCAAATCCGTTGTCACAAGGGAAGTCTATTTGGAAAGGAAATGGGAAATAGTATTTAAGCTTCTTTTAATAATTAATATACAAAATTAGCAAGTTGTATCGACAAGAGATTATAATTACCAACGATCTTAATGTTTCTCTGTAAACAGTCAACACCCTCTGAGTTTTCAGCTCGACATCTAAAAATCCCATGAGACTTTGGTGTAAATGTCAGGGTAGAGATAGTCTGTTGATATTTTTCGATGACACTTTGACCCTAAAGCAAAATACACTTACTTGACGTATGATTTTTTTAAAGCAGAATTGTACTTGTGTAAAATAGAGTAATTAAATACCTTTAAAGGTTTCATCATGAGAGTGGAGCAGTTGCGAGGAATTTCCTGACCGAAAGTCTGAGTTTCTTGAAAAAACCATGCAACATTTGGTAACGGAAACCCGTGGGCGATACATTGAAGAGAGTAATTTCTTCCTATTTGAAAGTATTCTTTTGGCTCATTTGGTTCAAGGACTACTTCCGGTTTGTCTATAGATAAGAAAAAAGATTTACAAGTTGCTTTTGACATTGTACAGATTTTAAACGGTTTTTGAATTTGTATTGAATCAGCTTACCTAAGACATTAAGGTTGAGTTGAAGGACTTCTATTAATTCCCTGAATTCCAAATTTTCAACTTCGAATTGATAAGAACCAGCATCCTCTAATGAAGCCTCTTTTATCTTGAGAACAACAATATTGGATTTGCTTCTGTCTATGGAGAATTTATTCTGATTACTTATCTCCATCCCATTCTTGTCCTTCCAAACGAAGTCGTATTTGTTAGGATAAGTGGTTATGTTGATTGCCCATTGTGCAGTCTCTCCTTTTTTCACTTTGATATCTTTGGTTGAAGTTGTGACGCTTAGGAACCTATCCATATCATCTGTAATTACAAGTGAACAACATTTTTATAAATTACAAGTTTTGCACTTTTTATTTTTATCCTAAGCTATGAAATATATCCATAAATTGGCTAAAACATTTTTTGAATGGAAATCAGTTTCAGTTTCATGCCCTGCATTTCTTATAATTTGAATAGTACAGTCGTCTACGTCTAAGAAAGTGGACTGATGAATTATTTATATGATACGGTACCTACTGTAAGCGTATCTATTGATTGTTACAAAATGGATGACTTATGACATAATAAACACAATCTGAGGTGATCTTCACATCATTTAATGTATTGGACAATACAGAATAAACAATTTTGAAAACTTAATCTTGAATCTGGATCAAAACAACTCACAACTTCCTGTGTTACTTCAAATATGAAATATGCAAATTTATTGATTTTGTATCTGAAATCGGATGGATCATGAATGAATTTTAAGAATGTGGAATCTAATAATTTTGTATCAATGAATTAATTAATCTTGTTTAATTGTACATTCTCAAATTTACAATGCAATAAATAGTGAACTCGTTTTTTCGCTTAAAAAATTACTAAATAACTGAACAACAACTGTGCCAAAGTATTTTATTTGATTTTATGAATAGTCTAATGAATTACCATAAATTCTAATGATTTTCGAGGTTAGTTTAGAGAAAGCTGAAGTTTGAACGGCGCAAACATATTCTCCCGCATCCTCTTTCCGAGCGTCTCTTACAGTCAACTTTGAGTAATAGGCTTTTTTCTCATTTGATCCTGTAGTAGGAGGCTTATTTCCAGCCCAACCGGAACTGAAGGATGCACGACCCGACTGAAATATCCGTCAGGTTAAATTAAGTTTGAAAATATGAAATTAGGTGAAAGTTATTATTTACGATAAGAGCATGGAATGAGTAAAATTAATGTTAATACATGTAGAATGGCCACAGGTTGAGTCCAATTGAGAGAGTAGTAGACATAACCTTCCTGCTCTGTTACACACTCGAGGGAAAAGGTTGACCCAAGTGCCACAGCCCCGTCATCGGTTGCGTTGATCCTTGGGCTTCTCAGAGCATCACCCACTTCCGGGGCTATAATCCAATTATAATTTAGAATAGGTTTGAAAACAAGAGTAACGTTTGGACAAACACTTCCAACAATACAAGAAAACACAATATTCGACATGGTCAATGGTTAAAACTTTCTATGGACGATTACAATACACGTTGGCGTTACGTTTAGGACTTTTTTTCAGGTGGTTACAGTTTTACAATGTGAGGTTTCATGATGACAAAAGCGATGAAACAAAAACGATAAAAGCAATATGTAAGCGTTTGCTGTTTTGCCCGGTAAGCGTTTCGAGCAGAGACTTACTAAATACAATAAAGTAATTGGTCGTATTAAGAATAAATGGAGTGTAAGGTTATTCCTCTAAAAAGTGCAGAAACGTTAATTTTATGAAATTCGCGTTAGACCAAAATATGCAAAAATGCTGAATTCGGGAAAACGCTAGCTTGATTCTGTATTACTGTATTTCTTAAAAGTTCTTAAAAGGCATTTTAATTGTAGCGAAATTATTTGAGAGACTGAATTTACGTGATGAAACGCTAACACTCTAATAGGTTATCAAAATGATGTAATGGCAGGAAATAAGAAGATAGTCATGTCTCATGGGGCATCTAACTGTCTTACTCTTTTAGCTCAAATGTTGAAATTAATTCTTAGCTTTGGACAAACACAAATAAAATTACAATAGTCAAAAAAAGACTTTGAAATGGGATCGAAATAAATCACACACGATGAACATTTATTTGTAAATGCTGAAATTATCTAATAATACCAATGGTCACTTGGACTATCCAATTGTGTGTCTTCTCGACATTGCCCCTTCGTGCTATACAAGAGTACCAGGCAGCAGATAATGGGACAACTGGGTCGATAACATATCCAATTTCGGGGTCGTACTTAGAATCCAACTTGAGCTATAGTTCAACCCATTCATTTACAAGGAATTTTATTTAAAAATCAAAAAAAAAACTAAGTGGATAATTCCATTAGAACTGGTCGATTGACCCAGTCAGCCATTTTGGAATGTTGGGATTTAGAATTTATAAGCAATTTAAACATTAGGCTTACAGGAACAGCGTCTTTTGCAATCTGAATTGTCACGTTTAGGCTAGTTGGTCGACATGGAATCCATGCTTTTCGACCTGTCGTTGCCAAAATTAGTGATGTTTGTTCATTTTCCAGACCAACTAATAGATTCTCCTCATCTATTTACAGAGATAGAACAATAGAAGTTGTGCACAGCTTAATATTTTTTATGCACACCCAACCACCATAGTTATGAGAAGAAATGTAAATTAAGCAAATATCATTATCATATTTCACTGGGAGCCTAATCTAAAACCGAAGCAATAATCTAAAAATCTGAAAATTTCAAAGCTTACACAATCTGCTCAGGCATTTTTCATTGTTTTTAAACATTTTCGAATATTTTGAACTAACATTAACACTAACTTGTGAAGTAATTTAATAACTTTGGAAGCTTGTAATATATCCAATTAACTTTTCATGAAATAATTGTAAATCCTCAATTCAATCTTTACCCTCAACATATACATAAACACTGGTTTCCCCCGCGTGTTCTCCATCCGTATTGTTGTAAAGACAAGTGAATACTCCCACATCATTATGATTGATATTGGTTAGGGTCAAGGTACTCGAGTAAGGTCGTGGGATGGATGTTCCATTAGAGTGTGTGGACGAATAACGGCCATCTAAATTCTGTAACAATCAAATGCATAAAAACACTTCAGTATATTTAGTCGATACACTTGACCATTTCAGCCTAAGCAGATGTGCAAAAAGCAAACGCTTCCTTTAGGTGATGATTTACCGGGTGAATGCTAGCTTGTGGGTTTCTCGAGGGATTTTAAAGCTCTTAGGCAGCTATGGGCTTGACCTCTGGGGCAGTTGATTCTTTTAGGTACTTAAAGGTCCAGATGCATCTTTTGGTCTGAAGATAAGCCCATAAAGCTGCCTGACCGTACCCCAAAATCAAATCGTTTGAATCCACAAGCAAGCTTAAACTAAGTAAATCATCTCATAAATATGGCACGTGCTTCTTGAATAAATCCTACAAGTCATTTGAAACATTTGATTTACTAGCAAGCGTAAAAAATGGCATCGACCTTCTCCAATACTCATATAATAAATTATCTTATATAGACAACCACAATTTTTTGTAACTTTTGGATTAAAGTTTGTTTATACACCTAATCAAGTATTTATGAAGTGATAGAGGAACTTTGTCAATATAAAACCCACAATTTTCCTTTATCCTACAATTTACTAGTCAACACAATTACACAATGTACGCAAGTACATAGTGTATTTAAGTAGTTGTCTGATATGATAGTGCAAATATAATTGGAAATCAAAACATTGTACTGTCCAAGAGGACCAGACAATCGATCTAAAAAATCTAAACGTGTTTAATATACGTTATATTATCGCATCGCAGTAAAATAACATATCTCATTACATATTAGAAGACAATTTGCTTAGGAAAGCCTTTTTTCCTGTTTGACTAACAAGTTTCCTGTAGTAATATTTTACTATATCTAGGCTTGACTGCATTTCGTTATTTTTACAGCGATAATAAACTTATGTAAATAAATGTATACATCGAAAGTTCAACAGTTCCTCTATTGAGTGAGGCCAATCAGTCAACCTTACTTGAAATATTATACTCGTACAGTGCAAAAAGCTGCAAAATAGAAAATCAGTCTTACCTGGACATGAGTAAAGTTCCACTGCAGAGGCTCATCTCCGTGACAAATGAGTTGAAGAGTTTCTCCAACTTTTACTGTGACGAATTCCTTCCCAATGATATCGGGTGGTTCCAATGCATTACTAGGCTGAGAGGTCACAACTGAGAAATAAAAAAGTAGAGAAATTAGTCCAAAATACTTTTGTATTGTAATTGATCCATTCATGTTAGACAATATTATAATGCTTATTTTCTCAAAAAGATACACCTATGCAATAATTGATAAAGTCTAGGACATTAATGTCTTTCTTTTGATTTATTGTTCTTGTTATTTTCTTATATTTAACGAAGACGATAGATAAGATTTCTGCACAGCTAAAGCTCTGCAAAAGAAAAGGGCGAAGATTAGCAAAGAAGAATGTCTTATATATACGGTGAAAAGGATATCAATTCCGATATTCCTAGCATCAGGTTAAATTACTTAATAATAATTTGCATTATTATCAATTGTTACGTTGTAAGAATACTAAAATTGGGATATTCACGTCTAACAAAGTAGTGAATGGTAACTGGAAAGAAAATCAGGTGTAATAAGTTATAAGACGTAGTTTCGAGACTCGAAGTTATGAAGTTGATTAGGTAAGTAGGGTTTAATTATTTGCGAAAAAACTGGAAATGCCGGTGATCATTTTTTCGTGTGAAGGAATTTCAACTTTTCTACACACGCACACCTCAATACTCCTTGTACTCTGCTGGTGTGTAAGTTTTTATTTTTTGTATTCTTTAGGTAATTTTTGATTCTATGAAGTATTTACCTCTGCATCTTTACAATTATTTTAGTGTTTTTTATGTAGAGCACTTCTTAAAATTGACAGCGGGTTTGATTTCATTTCAGATGTGATTTTTATTTACGTTCCTTCTTGTCTATGAAAATTATATTATTATTATGCATGTATTTAAAATTATTTATAAAGAATTTATTTGCCCGTTCATAGAAATAAGTTCACTCTCAAGTGAATTAAATATTTGATCAAAGGTCAAGAATCAGATTTGTTTGATAATGTGATCTCCATTCATATACATGGGATGTTTTTAAGCATTTGTACAAATCAATATAAATTGGATTTTCCAGCTGTATCTTTTATTCATGCTCGTTCGTAATTTTATAACCAGTGTACAAATGTCTATCTCTATATGTCTGACTGTGGCATAAAAACATTCATTGATCGACTTATTATAGAATCTTCCCAGTTGTAAGTTGTAATACTACAATATTCCCAAAAGTATATTTAACGAGCAGATCTTTCGAAGCTGCTTGGAGGTTTTAATAAGTAAGCATAACTGAATAAAACTGCATCGAATTTTGAGACCTGAATATTTCCTCGAAGTCAACCACTCAAAAATAAAATTTTGTTTTTATCAATGTTTGTACATTATTTCGCTTTTACATATTCTTTACAAATGTAAACCTTTACTAAGTACAGAGTTATCAAAGATTGAATTTTAATCTATTTTAAATTTTTATTCGAACAAAAATCCTTGGTTCAAGACTTCAAGAAACTAGAGCAGTGATTTAGGTAGCTTACATTTTTATATAGAATTTTATTTTTATTGACGTTTATTATCCTTAGACAACAAAAATCTTTAGCAATAATAACTAATCATTTTATCGAGTGCATAAGAACATCATTTTCTTTTTTGTCAGAATATTAATATTTTGGTGTGTGACAAAATATAGGACAGTTTTCTTAAAAAACTTCCAGCTAAATGATATTGCACGTGAATGAGTTTCTCTCTCACTTTCTTTCTTTCTCATGTAAAGACTTTCTCCTGTTTACACCATGAACTATTGTATTGAGTTCAACTACATGGGTTTGATTAAGGCTAAGCTACCTCTCTCATTATATTATGTAGCAAGTGAATTAGAACATTGATTTCTTCAGAAACACTTCAATTTTACATTTCATTCCTTTAATTTTAAGCGAACTTTGGTAATAGTTCTCAATGTTTTCAATAATAACTACAGTTTCACAATTTTCCTTTTCCTTAACTTAATAGTTTAGTGTCGCGTATGAGTGTTTGTGGGTTTTATCCTCATAAAAATACTTGCAAACTATATTTAAACAGGAACTTGGTATCATAACATCGTAATAGTAATTTCTTTAAAAAAATATTAAAAACTCAGTCCAATTTAATTATAAACTTTTCTTATTGCATAATTTATTTCAAAACCTGTCAAATAAATTATATTAAAAACACTTTTACTCATTCTTTCATCAACTGACATGACACCCACTCAGTAATTCTTCATTCAAATGTGTCACTTTCAATTTCAGAGCCTTTTGTTGCTTCTAAATTAGACTTTGTTTTAAAACAAATTACTCAATTAGATAATGAAGAGGAAAGTAATTGAGCAGGGACATTTTTGCTACTTGAACGTCCTTTCCTGCAAAAAGGTTTCTAAACAGTTAAAACGGCTCTATATAAATGAAACAGGCGTCAACTTTTCAAATGTATGAATAATTAATACCACCTTTGTCAAAAATAAAAACTTAGTTCTTCTGAAAACACTAATAATATATGAACGTCATTGCATGAACTACTGTACAATTCGCTTGAATAACTTTCAGGATGATTTTTTAATTCCAATCTTGTTAAAAGCTATTCACACATTTGGTAACAGTAATATGATATGCATGAAAAGATCCTAAAGTGCAGGACAAACTTGACAAGAGACATTACCGAACATTTGTGGAAAAATCAATTCAATTTCATCAGCCGATTTAATGTTAAATGTCAAACTGTGGGTGGATTGGATTAATGCTTATGAGAGGACACGGAAAATAAGTAGAAGGCAAAAGAATATTTTAATCTCTTTTATTATATGACAGGTGGGTCCATTTCTTGCTAAATATAGACGACTCCGTGCTTCTATAATTATGCTTTAATTTGCTCCAGACCATTAATAGTCAATTATTATATGGATGAATTATATTTTATAGCGTGAAAAAACCTTGTTCATAAAAACCTCCTTTTATACCAAAGATACTACTTAATATTTCGGATTTTTAAGCAACTTTTTCCATTAGAAATCATCGTAACAAAAATAATTATACAATTTAAAATCAGCCATACGAATTTAGCAACGCGCATTAAGACCTGCTGATTTTTTCGAGTTTATGCTCATTTTTTCAGCAGTGAGTTGACAGTCCACCTATTGCAGCACTTAAGAAAATTAACTACTGAATTTTTATTTGAAAACATTCTTATCTACGAGTGGTCTGCAATATTATATAAATGTAAAATGTAAACACCCTAACGATTAATGATTCATGAGCTTTGATGATTTACTTTGCAGATTTATCAATCATCACAAATGGTACACATAACTCGACCAATGGTAACACAGAGAAAGTACCCGAATATTCAATTGTACAGACTCAATGCAATATGACATGAATGCCCCATCTGAATAAAATCCTAACTGTATATTTCCCTTTTCAAAACCTCAATCTGAATGTCAACAGAAGTTAAAAAAAAGGTTAAAAGATAAGATGACTGGACTGACACATTCACAACGTGTACAATTCTGACCCTAACAATTGATAAGATATCTCATCCTGTCAGGCAAAGGGAATATGGAACACATCATCAATACTCTGGTTGTTTGTTAGATGTTCCAAGTAGATTCGGCGTACTCGACTGATTATCCAAAATTCAAAGTTAATGAACAAAATGTAATAAATGTAATTTACATGCTCTTTTACCCCGTGTGGATTTTAACTAGGTAATTTAGAAAAAGTTATACTTTACGTAGTAAAGCAAGCAGTGAAAGATTTTTTTAATGTTGTAGGAGGGAAAATTGTTCCAAATTGAGCATTATCTTTTATTATTACTTGGGTATCGGTATACTTGGTAAGAACAATTAGAGAAGCTGTGAAATATCAATAGGTAATATTTTATGTAACTGTAATACAATTATGCAGATTAGGACATACTGACCCAAACTGGTCTTTAGACAACCTGGTACCTTTTTCAATAATTAATTTGCACATTGACTGTGTATGAATATATGAATGAAAGAACAGCATTGTAATTTGTGATAGTAATAAAAATAAAATGTTGTTTTGCCTATCTATGATGAGATGACCCAAGTTAAAAGTAAACGGTGTTATGTGATGCGGGGGAGTATATGCAACCATACCAGTGCATTACTTAGCGCTGACACACTCCGGCTTTGAAATTTCGAAGAAGTCCCAATTAATCCATGCGTCATCATTCTTTTTGCATTTAATCGTCTTATTATGTTATGTATCATATTATATATAATATGTAACAAATCGTTTGTATCATACTGTGACGAATTGAATCATGACGATTTTAACAAGCTATCCATTCCATATAGTATAGTATGATAAAATAATCAACAATACAATATAATCAACTTAGTCATGTTGAATATTATATTGTTGGGTCTGGGTCACAAAAACAACTTGAATAACTCCTGCCTAAGAAGTTAGGTATTCTCAGACATTTAAGAAGTTGAAGCATGAAAAGCGTGTGATGGATAAGAAGGATAAGACGATGTATTTTTATGGGAATACAGGAATTATGTTTACGCTAAGAAATCTCGTGTATCTTCTGTACAATCTTACTGACGTCATTGATTCACAAGTTGGGAATGTAAGAAAAACATTAATTTATAAGCCTCTTCTATCTACTGTATAAAGTATAAAGAACACCTCTTTTATACTTAAAGGATTGTATGACGTATTCCTTACTTCTTTCATCTTATTAGCATAAAATATATCTTTTTGCTGGTAAAGTAAATATCAAGGTAGAGTGGAGTAGACCTTTGTATAGGAAACTAAAAGACATATTACTATTACTTATTATTATTATTATTATCATGACAATGGTAAATAGTAATCTGCCATAAACATTGTCTTGCTAATAAAGAAGAATAATAATCAGGAGGTACAGCGTTTAATGCATTCTTTAGCAAGGAAAATGTTAGTTCTACCTACTTTAAAATTGCACAGGGGGAAATAATATCTTGCGGTCGTACGTGAATAAGTTGTACAAGGAGATGATCATAAGATTTGAGATTTAGCTGGCATTTCAGTTGACCTTCAACAATGGAGTTAATATTAAGTTCAACGACTACCTATTGCCTACAGTTTATGCAAATCAATGGAAATTTAACTAAATCAAGCTAGAGACATTCAGGTGTAGATGTAGGACTTGAAAATGAGTAAATGGCTTAGTCTGGATGTTTTTATCTAGTGTCATTTCTTTTGTTAAACCTGTAATTAAAATAGTCTTTTTAGCAAAAAAGCTCACAAAACAATTTGAATTTTTTTAACGACTAATAAGGTACATGTGTTGTACGATATCGTTAGGTAACATTCATTGCATGTAAAAATTGTGTAAAAGGTAGAACAAGGCACACTTGTTTGTTGCAAGTTGAGATGCAAAACAATGAATGGAAAAGGTTATGGTAATTTAAATTCTGCAAAAGTAAAGTGGGAAACCCAGAATCCAACGTGTTAATCTTACTGACTTTCTACCTTATAATAAAAAATAATGAAAACAAGATCCAGGGTCAATAAAATCAGCCTCGGGATGTTTTTTAAATCACATTATAAGTAAATAATACTGAACCATTGTATTCAAAGCATCTTTTAGTTTATGAATGAATAGCAACCTAGATGTTCCAGGAAACCAAATACTCAAAATGAAAACGTTTATGATGATTCTTTTACAACTCGTATGAGATTTTTTCCCAAAGACTACAATCTGACATAATGGAGACAATGGTTTCTCCTACTTCCTAAATGTTTAATTCATTCAAATAAAAATCATTGGCAAATTGTAATACTTCTATCAATGGAAAAAAATTCAAAGAATTTCTTCAGGAAGAATGACATAAATAAATTGTATTTATAGAAATGAATACAATGATGGAAGATAGATCAAGACATCCGGATTTAGAAAAAATTCCATTGTTAATGTCTCAATTTTTATAAAAAATAAAAAAATTGTAAATAATCTGATTGATGAATCGATTTGAAATTTTTTAATTCGTATTAATTCTACATTTATAATTCGGGAGTCTTGAACTTTAACATGGAATAAACTAATAAGCTTCGACACGAGGAGAACCAAGCAAGGTCGGATGTCCTCGTTTGAATAATTATTGTTATTCATGATGTGGTATTTTGTGGGGTTGATTATTAACCAAGCTTTGTAGTTTTATCTAATAGTCTTGAAAACATTTAATTATTTTGCCTGTGGTTTCTGGTATTGTTGTAATTATAATATTAGAAAACTATACGGATATGTTCTCATGCTTGATTCAAGTGGCTGCATGCATCGATAGTAAGACTTTCAAAAACAACAAAAGCCAACACAGAATTTCGCGTACTGTGAGACCTATTGGAAACAAATGTTTAAAATGGAAGTGTTGTCAAAATTTAAAAACATTATGGTTTAGTAGATAAGTAAAGTGATAATTAGCTGAACAAATCACTTAAGATTAGATTGAAAATGTCTGTTGAAAGAAGATTCTTACAAGATATATCTGTTAATGGAAAGGCTGAGTTTTATATTTATACGCTTTTACGTTAACTCATTGTGTACATCTACTTTCATTAAAGTTTTAGATAAATGCTAGAATTTTAACCGGAAACTAACAAAATGAAAGGGATGAAGGTTTTGTTCTTGGCTTACTATTACGATTACGAATTATGATTTTGTCGTCAAGTCTGCACCTAGAAACGGCGACTATCATACAATTTAGAAGTAAACGAATAAAAATTAGGATCGAAATATAGGTAGATAATAATATCATATACCATATCATGTAAATGGGTAGCATCAATCATCTTTGGTTGATGGTTCTTGCGTGTGGCTAAACTCTTAAGCTACATGCATGCAGTTTTATTTCCCTAGTTTTATTAGCAGCAAGCAGCAATGCTTATCGATAAGCTTTACCTTTTAGATATACTTTTATTGCTGAAAAGTACGTCGTACAATTTTACGTTCCCTGTATATTCATCTCAAATGCCACAAATTAGGAAATTTTGTGAAGTTAGTAGTAATATGACTGAAACTGACTTTGTTAAAGAAAAGATTTCTGACTGGTTATAAACTTTAGAACTGAAAGCTCTTTATTTGCTAGGTACTAAAATATCCGTTAGGAAGTTAAAGATTTGCTCATAGTAAATAGTCACTTTGCTTAAACATTCAGTCGTAAGCAAATAAAACTGGTGAACAAAGTAGTACGCGCAAATTAAGGCTGAATATTGGTTGGCTGAATGAAACGAATTCAGAATATAAAGAGAAAAAGTTGATACATAATAATACACAAAAAATTGAATTTAGAAATACAGCATTTTCTTTCAAAATATTTTATTTAATACATTGTTTCAATGATCTCCTGCCCCTCTGTTATATAAGAAATCTGGATGGAGACGAGCACATTTATCAAGTAGCAAGCAGCATTTCCCGATGAATAACCGAGAGAACGAGTCCACGATCGCCTGATTTACTCAGGAACAAGGGCTCAGGTCTGATTTTTTCAGGACTCAGGTCTGCCTGATTGTTTGGACGCGGACCACCTGATGCTTTAGGACCCTGAAATGCTGCATTTTTAAGGACATATGACTGCCTGATCCTGTGTGGACACGGACCGCCTGATGTTTTAGGTCCCCAGAATGCTTGTTTTTTCACAATGCAGGACCTGCAAAGGCCGATCAGATAGAATAGACCTTAAGGACTAGGACGCGATTATCAGACGATTCTTATGCTAGATATGTTTGTATTGAGACTAAGGATTACAACCGTCTGACTTGTTCAGGATTCTGGGCTCAGAACTGCTTGATTTTTTTCACGACTCTAAAGATTAAGGACAGCCTGATTTTTTAAGTACTTGACTGCCTGATTTTTTTAAGTACTCGACTTCTTGATTTTTTCAGAATTCGATTGTCTGATTTTTTCAGGACTCGAATGCTTGCTTTTTTCAGGACTCGAATGCTTTATTTTTCAATACTCGACTGCTTGATTTTTTCAGGATTCGACTGCATGATTTTTTCATGATTCGACTGCATGATTTTTTCAGGATTCGACTGCCTGATTTTTTCAGGATTCGACTGCATGATTTTTTCAGGATTCGACTGCTTGATTTTTTCAGGATTCGACTGCATGATTTTTTCAGGATTCGACTGCTTGATTTTTTCAGGATTCCACTGCCTGATTTTTAGGACGGTTGAACGATACTCAGAAGTGTCTGAATTTTGAAATACGGTTTTGAAACTCAAGAGTAATTTTAAATGGAACTTATAACTTAATAAGTGATGCCATTCAAGAGTCTTGTGTCTCATTTATGGTGACCCTTGCTCAATACAGGACTTCTCCGAACAGAGTTTTTTATATTTAAATAGACTTAGTGTCTGCAATGGTATTAGCAATGTCTGGAAAAATTTAAGGGGGCTAAACTTCTAAATGCGCTTCACTCGTATAGCAATCATAGGGTTTCCGATGTGAAAATGACCAGGTCAGTAGTCGCAGAGCTCTTTTTAAAGGGAAAAATGGCTAAATATTAGTGAGGTAAATTCGAGCTTATATATCGCTGTCAATCACCATTCAGCAGAGACCATCGTTGTATGACTTCCTACCCTGTGGATTAAGGTTGACAGTGTACATCAGAAGCAGAGACGAGAGGACGGTTATCCTCCAGAAATCAACTCAGCTTTTTCACAGATGTATGATCAAAGATTGGAGGACGGGTGGCCCATTTTGGTCAATTTCAATATAAGCTGTTTGATCCCTGTAGTTTTAATTGCCGTCAACGGATTTTGCGAAGGGCACATCACTGGTATATTCATAGTTTTCGTTGATGTGGGCTCGGCGGGCATGTTTCCTAAGGAACTGTGCAAGGGCGTACCCAGAACCGGGCTGTGGGGGTGGCTAATCCTATCCCTGTAATGTTAATAAGCCCCTCCCATGCTCCGCCCCTCCCTATCCTCTCCGTGTTAAATTTTGAGGTCTTGGGGGGGGCTCAAGCCCGGTGAGCCCCCCCCCGTGGGTACGCCCTTGGAACTGTGCCCTCAGCAGAAAGGACGAGTGACCAATTTTGGTCGCTTTTAGTATTGGTTGCTGGTCACTGTAGTTTTGGTCATAATTAACGGGTATCGTCAATGTGCCTCCAGCAGCAGAAGGAAGAGTGACCAATGTTGGTCGCTTTCAATATTTTCTGTTGGTCACTAGTTTGGTCACCACCAACGGGTATCTTGGAGGACATCACTGGCTCTTGAATTTCTTAATTGAGGACCTATTAATTAACATATCCAATTTTTTAATTAAATCGCATATAATATTTAATTCAGCAAGGTGGTTTCATTGCTCCCGTTCTAAATGAATCGTTTATTTAAGTTAGTGTCAAAGTGTCAATTGATGGAAATCCAATATCATACTTTGACATGATGGTGGCCAGCTTCAGGACTGTTGTGACCCGTGACGCTATCTAATGGAAGCATGGTTTCTTATCAGCATCAACACATGTTGAAGAGATGGATAAAGGCGGAGCAAAAGTCGTCTTCATGCGATTTATATGCGTCAATTCTCCATATTGTTTGACCGATGTCTTTCGTTTCCGGTTCCGTGTAGTTTGTAAACTCCAACTGAAAATAAATAGAAATATACTGTTCTTGAAAGCATAACGCTTATCTTTCCAGCGCTCAAGGGCTAAGGATAGGTTCATTAAGTCTAGCATATGTCGCAGCATTTAGTGACTAAATGCTGCGACAGGCGTTTTCCTTACAGTATCACACCCTAGCACGCATGGAAAGAGACGATTAGCTTCTAAGAACATTACTTACAGCAAATTACAATTTAAAATCATAGAATGATTAATCCTTCTAAACTGTTCCTAAAAACTAAAATTGTTTCATATAGATAATTAAATACCATAAATAATATAAATAAGTATCTTTTAATTTAATGATTTAAATTCGAAGATATGTCTTAATGCCGAATTTTAAAATCTCTAAATCTTTATTCAATGCTAAGCCCCTCCTAACACCAATACAATTCTAACATTAAGTCCTAAAGGGACAGGTGAACGTTTAAGCTTTGAAAATAATCAGTGAAATTCAGGATGGAGGTACCTTGAGACATTGAGACACAACTAATAATATTTATAAGGATAAATGATATGGAACCTGACTATTTATTATATTCTTGTACAAACCCTTTTCTATAGCCTTATAAATCATTACAAAAGTCCCCTTTTGCCTTTTAACTCATTTACCATGTTCCTTAACTATTATGACACTGGATGAATAAATTGGAAGCCTAACTGTTCACAGAATTTCTACACGACTTTCTTCGAAACACCGGAAACTTAGTTAAACTATCTTTTGGGTAGAATTTAAAAAACGTAAAATTCTTTGAAATCTTTTTCTCCATACTGTCTTCTACATCATATGTTAAATATTCATCCCACCAGATTATACTATCCTAGCCAAGCTGCCTTATTAAAGTGGGAATGGATATTTTCAAACTTTCAACACGTTGAAATTGCCTCTAGAGCATTCCACCTCTAGAGAAAAAGAACCTCTGTTTAATGTTCATTAACCAGATCAGTGGGTGACTGTTAGATATTCAAAAATCTTTAGAACTTTACTCCTAACTGGTAAATGCTAGTGAGAATATGTTACATTTGCAATGTTAATTTATTCTGTGCTGCAATCTACTCTGACTATGTCAACAAACAAAGCTCAAAAAAGTAGACCAGGTTTTGCCGACTTACCTACTTGAATATCCTAAGATTTAAATATGTCCTGTATATTCAATATTACATAAGATTGTAAGAAACATTTGTATGAAACGCAAGCTTTGAGTTTGTGATATTGAAAATTCAATACATTCTTTTAAATACCAACTCAAAGGTGCATGCCACCCGGCAATCCACCAATCCGTATAATTAGAGGTCTTAAAACGCATTTAAAAGTTGCTAATAATAATATGCGAAAAATTATCGTGCAACAAAATAACATTAGTTTTTGCATGTGAACTTCTAAACTTCTAAAGACTTCTAAACACCCACCCTACATAAAAGTCTGGAAAAGGATTAAAACACGAAGAAAGTACATTTGACCCAGAGATATAGCTAGTAAGGACGGGTCTTTTACTAATCGTACAAACGTACAAACAAATGAGTCAGTCACGTTACGTTCATAAAAATTACCCGGATGCTTAAAATCGACAAATTTAAAAGATATTTATGAAATTCTTATCAAATGCGCATAATTCATTTGAAAAAGGAAACTAAAATCGTTCAACCATTTTATTCAGTAGAACCCGAACGCACGCAATAATTTTAATCTTATATCGTTCAATGTCACTTCTCCATTGACTTCTGCCCTGCCCAACAAGGAATGTACCCATTTATATGAAAAGAGAGATACGAAACACAAGGTTATCTATTGCACGATTACACATTATAGTAGAGATCATATTAAGTAATTAAATTATGTATCTTGGGTTTTCCAGTCGTTCGTTGTAGTAGGAAATTAAAAATAACGCATGTAGAAGGTAAATGTGGTTTTAAAGCCTTTGGTCTTGTCTTGTATTCTTTAGCTTAGCCTAAGCTAAGGGAAATGGCTAATCTTTAAAAGATCAGGATGAAACCGTGTTCATATTATTATAGGTATTACTCATTTATAAACAAGCGTCAAGTTAAATCACTAACATAGTGATCTACTAAACACTTAAAAGGGAGATCTCCCAACTGTTCTCTCATACTGAAGAATTCCTTGTTCAAGTTATAAAATTCGCAGAGGAAAAAGAAAACTCATGCTTTTTTACGTAGGTTAAACTTACCAAGGACGATGAGACCAACCCAGGCATGAAGAATTAATGAATGTGTTGACGGGGTTTTCATTCTGCTTAAGTTTCTTTTCTAAATTTTAAAACCTTTTTTATACATTTTGGTCATAAGTATTTAGAAGACATTATTTGATCCATTATTATGCTTTTATTGGACTGTATTATAAACTCAATCAAGTTTATTTTAATTGTCTCAAGTGTTCATTCCTTGAAAAATTGCATACAACTCTCTGCAACAAATATGTATTTAATTATGTTATTTATTTGCACTAGTAACCATTTTATAAATGCTGGACACACACATCTGGCAAATTAATTAAATTTGTATTGCCCCAGCCTTTCATCTTGAATCAAAACACAAAACGTTAATTGTGTAGTTGACATATAAGTATAGTTTGTATCACGATAATGATGATAAATGAATATTGCAGATTGCAGAGGATAAATTTCCCCCAAGGTTTTTTGATTATTTAGGGATTATTGTAAATCCGGTAAGAAGGAAGTTGACATTGGTGTGACATATTGCGTCTCATCTCGTCTCCGTATCAATTTAGGGTTTATATATTGACAATTATCACTTTCTCATAGAAGTGAATCACTTTTACTTTTTTTGATAGATATACTTTTTTTCTAAAAATTTAATTTCATAGGCTGGGCTGTTTGATTCATTAAACGCTGGGACTATGAAATCCTCTGATTTATGCAGATTTTCAAATTTGTTTCTTTCAGTGGTGACTTAAAGATTACGTTTTTAATGAAATTGCAAAGGTTTTATGTTTCCAGTCTCAGCTTGTCCAACTTCGTTTGTCCAACAACACTTTTGAGTTTTTTGTCATACTGCTATTTCTTTGCCTAATACTTTGCACAATTGTGCTAGCTTTATTTAAGGGTACATTTAAAAATAATTTAGTGTTATTTTTCAACTCGTTAAAACCAATTCAGCAGTACACTGGGCGACTTAAGTCGAAGAGGTTACGTTATAAACTAAGAATCATAAATATATACACACATGTTTTTAATGAATAACTTATGGGAGTAGTTGTTGGAACGTCCAACTCGCCAAATGAACTGACGACTGTAAAAAATTGTGGCGAAGTGGCGAATCCACTTTAGTATGTGCATCGCATAATTGAAGTATGCATGGACTGAGCTATTGATGCTTGGTATATTATTGCATACATTTCAGACAACTTTTTACTGTACTGTACACTTTGAACGCTGTGTTGTGTGTATTTCATTTTTTACTTTTAACACTTTACTCTCATAGTTGTAGAGGACAAACGCTAAGCTTTCTGTAGCCTCAACTCGTCCAATGTAATCAAGTTATCATCATCATCATCATAAAAGGTTGCTAGAGGCGAATAATGCTATTTAAATGATCCAAGTTGTTTTGCAGAGCTTCACAATGTCCTGCAAATTGTATTGATTATCTAATCTGATATGTTATTTCATTATGCATTTTGATATAACAAGTGTGTGTGTGTGTGTGTATAATTGTATTGTTGCCTGATAAGTAAAGGGGAAACATCCGTTGCATTATTTATTTAATGTTAATAAATCATTTTGATTAAAATTAAAATTTCATTCATTACTATAATTATTCATGCTAAATGTTTCATTCTTATTTGATAATTTTTGCTTGTTCTGTTGGAATATTGGAAATAAGAGCAAATTTCAATGATTGATTTTAAAAAACACCACTAGGAAATAGGGGACTTCATGGGAATAATTTAAATGTTTAGTTATCTGTTGTTATTCTGATTTTTTGCTGTATCTCACCATTTCGTGGTAAGAAAATCAAGTTTAAGAAACAACATGTAGATTAGAAGAAATATATTAAGTATTGGTTAATTAGTTTAGTATTAGTACGAAGAGGATTAATCAGTTTTGATTTGATGGGTTGGAAATCGAACTTTGAATTGCCAAACTTTAACAAGTTAAGCGTATTAAATATACCAGACAAACTTATAACTTTAATATTAATGATGAAAATAGATGATGAAAAGATTTCAGAAAAATTCTTTATGCAAATGACCTAACAAATATAATGTATATGTAGCAAGACAATTCGGGAGACTAGAATACAAACATGTATCTACGTAGTAGACCCTTTTTAATCTCAAGTACACAGTACTGGAAAAAGTAGTGTAATTTTTCAGATAAGAATATTGAAATTGCTGTTCCTGGTATTGACATCAATGAGATTTCATAATTATACGATAGGGCGACATATAATGGGTAGTAAATGGGACCAACGTCGGACTACTACTGGCTTTTATTCGAAAGGTTAGGTTGATGTTTTTAAGATCTAAAATAAGAACATAAAAAAATGTATGCTTGAAACGAAGTTTAGTTAGGTTCAAATTCCCCATAAAATTTGATTTTTTGTGCTTTTTAATATATCATTAGCTCATTTAGTACGATTGTGAGAATTTAGCTGCAAGTTTCTATTATATTATGAATTTTTAAGACACATTTTTAGGTAGTAGTTAAGTAGTAAGTAAAGGTTTCCAGCAATTTTTAAACAAAATGTATGAATTTTCTTTAAAGCGTTGCCTCCGACTCAAGATGTTGAACAGTATCGAGGATTCTGTAGAATGCGATTTTTTTTACTTCTGCAATACCTGTGGCTAATTCAACTTCTGGAGAATTGTTAACTCGAGATGAAATTCCGTTCAGGATTGCTGCCTTTTTATTCTCTCGTGCACAGATGACAAAAGGAAATCCAAACTTTGATTTGTATCTGAAATTTTAAAGTGAATCTCATTTTAGACTCGACAACTTTGTCTGAATTACTCACAACAGTCATTTATATTTTAAATATGTAGCATATATTAAATATGAAGTATACTTCATCGACTTATATATATATAGCAACTTATATATAATAAATGTAAATTCCTCTGAATACTCATCAAGGCATCTCAATTTTGCTTTGCTGCATAGCATATTATTTGATGTCAATGCCTTTATGACTGATGCAATTACTTGACATTTGAATAAACGCAACTGTTTCGAAATTTTTTAATCCAAATAAAGATTAAATATCGAGAGAGGCTTTCAACGAAGCCAATCATTAATTAAGAATATACCTATTCACATGCATCTGCTAAAATTACTTTGATAAGGACATACAATGGACATTAAGTACTTTCGAGGGCTTCATTCGAAAGAAGGGGTCATCGTCATTTTTTGCAATTAAATCTAGAAGGCAACATAAAGACTTCTTCTAAAGTTCCTCAATGGAATGTTTTGTTTGTAAAATGTGAAAAAGCCAAAGCAAAAGTTACCAAGCTTATTTACACTGCGTCCTCTGGCGTTTTTCTTTACCAAGAAGATTGAGTCTGTGAAGCTAAAATGAGTAATTTGTCCGTTGAGAGGCAGCAACAGACCTTAAACAACTCATAATCCTAAAACCTAGAACAGAATTGTTGATGGAATGGAATGGAAAAGAGGCCGATGGGATACTTTATTCTTATTTTTCTAGTCTTATTCTTCTATTTCTAAAATTTCTATTTCAAATTCCATCAATTGGCAAAATTTCAAAAATATGTCAGTAAAAAATGCATGAAATTTGTTTATTTTTAATGGGAACTGAGAAACTGAGATGATAAATGTATTACTGTAAAAACACATGTAATATTAAGATTACCTGTAATTGAGTTCAAACCTATAAACTGTTAATTGAAATAATGTAGACCTAGCTAATTAATGTATACTCCGAAAGTAAAATTGATTAATTGTCGATATTCATCTTAATTCCTAATGCCATTATTAGTACATTGTAAAATACTGCAAATAAGCTAATAAAAACGATGAGACAGCGTAACAATGCTAAAAGCTGCATAGAAGCTGAATGATTTGCATATGAATGAGTCATAATCTTATAATTTAGAAAGAGAAAATGATTGATTTATGAAATTTGATTGATAAAATTTGATTTATGTACAAAATTTAGAATGTGTGATAAAATTTTACCTTTCATTAAGTTCTGTAAGAGTAGCCTTTTCCTCCTCAGTCATAGTATTTAGACCTGCAGCTCGTTGTTCTTTCGTTGATTCGGAAGTCAGAAGCCCAAGATAAGCAATCCTCCCTGCCAAATCTGGATGTGATCTTAAAATCCCTTCTTTTCCTAAAAAATATTTCAAGTATTTATGGTCAGACTTAAAATTATGGAATGCCATTAACTAAAATTTTCAAATAAAATTAAACTCAAAGTAATTAGTTTTAATCAATCAACATCTAAACTTCATGACTTTTCCATTTTTGTACATTTTCTGAAGGTAAAACATGAAGAAGGAACTAAAGCCTGTCTAGAATACGAATGAGAAGACGAATGTTAGTTAGGTTCTTTAGCTGAATGCCAAAGCCAAAATCTTGATATTTTCAACAATCCATTATCATACGTCATTCTTAAAAATTATGTATGATTTTTTCATGTAGTATAAAACGATTTGCCAGTTTTCTGTTAACCGGCCAGTTGTTGTGTGGTCCTAAAAATTCTAATAGTTTTATAGTTGTTGTGAGTTAACGCGTTTAGCATTTCAAAAGAAATATGTGCATACTTATTTTTTGCACTGAAATTACTCATATGAAAATGTTGGACCTTTTGATTGAATCTTGAAAATGAAAGTGGTTCCTTCTTGTTAAAAGTCGGCAGATGAGCTTCAATTACATTTTATTGCACTACTGAAACAACTTCCTTCCATTATTCGTCGTTCGTGTTTATGTCATTGAATACAAAGTAGCTACAGCGAGCAACGAAACGATAAAGGGGAAAAAATAAAAAATCTAAGAATGAAATTGTCTAAATAAAGCTATTTATTGTTTCGCTAAAAAAATGGGAAAATACCCGGTCTCCGGTTGAATAGGAAACCTTAAGATGCCCTTCACTTGTTTGTCAAAATAAAGACTTCATTTTTTGCCTTATATTTACCATCCCAGAATCCTAATGTATTATTTCTGGTTAGCCTTATTAGAAATGTTCCTTGCTTATGAGTCATTCTTAAAAAGTGTTTAAAATTTTTAAAAAATTCTAAGAAAACTCAAATTCTTTAGTAATATTTATTCAAGATATAACATAGACTTTTGAGAATTGAACGATTCTTCAAAACAAACTTACCAAGGGTTGGCAGAGTGTCTATGAAATCGCAGAAAGCAGCATGAATCGCTTTCAAATTTCCAAATGGTCTTTGAGCCCAAATTCCTGCTGCAAATACGGAGCAATGCTCAACGATGTTTCCGAAATGCTTGATGAAATCTTCATATCCGAAGTCATTTATTTGTTGTATTGACAAACGTTGGGTTAAGGCCATCTGAAATAAAATATAAAGATTTTTCCATTTAAAAGAAGTTGCTTCAAACTCTGTACATTAAAATTTGTTAAAATAAATAAAAGATACTACATACAAGTATGTTGATGTGCTTTTAACTATAAAATGTTCAATGAGTATTAAATTTTGCAAAAACTTCAAAGAATAGAGAAAGAAATTTAAAAAATCAGCATGATAAATAAAGTGACGATAAGAAAAAAGAAAAGAATGCGAAGAATTACAAATATCTCTGAAAAGTCGAGTGAAACCTGTCATTAAAAGATCTTGTCAGAAACTTTTAGTTTCTAGGCTTACCTTTAAAATTATAATTTGCAATTGATAGACCACGAATAAGTGTTTCTGCTTCAATCCACAGTTATCTTTACTCTGACTAAAAGCTTCACTGGATACTTAATGAATGTGATTTATTTCTGGAATAATAAGACACGAAAACATCTGTGATACTCAACGCCTAATTGAAACCAGTTAGTGTGGAACATAAGTCAAGGCCACATTTATATGGTAGAAATACTTTATAAATATAATGCATTTATGCAAGCAGTTTATAGTTAATCAACTATCTGTGCTGTAAATAATAATATATCAGCTCCAATGATTCTTATTAAAGAGCGTTTACTTTATTAAAAATTACTATCCATCGAATCTTTGGGTAGATCTGAGCTTAATCAAATAAACTTATATCGCCTTCAATCTCGTACGATATTTTTTAATTTAATCTCCAATGACCGTCGTACTAGTAAATTTTAATATTATATTTAATTCAAAACTTTTATCGTCATTTTCATTTTTAATCTACACTTTGTGATTTGCTAATGCAATGGCAATTAAACTACATTAGAAATAGTCTAACCATAGATTAATTAAGCAACTTGCTATCCCTAAAGTTCAAGTACTCTTGCACTTAAATTTTTAAAAGTTTAACATCGGATTCATATTAGTAATAACGATATTTCATTTCAGTAAATTGCTAAATGGCAGTAAGCAAGACAAGTAAAGCCCGTAAAGAGTCAAGAATAAAAGCAAAGGGTAAAAGTGCGATTCGTATGATTTATATTTCTGTCTTTTTCCGTGTATATAGAGACTTCTTTCGAATTTTGATCAGATAAAATAATGTAGGCGAGGGTGACCTAACATGGTACTCACATCTCAGCAAACTCAGCAAACTATTATACATTAGTTTAGTAGTAGTATGTTTGAAAGAGTAGAAAAAACGTCATAAGAATGGGCGGATCGCATGCAAAAAGAGAGCAAATAAATATATTCATCTGGAATTGAGAGAGTTTGAGAGGACTGCCATATACCTGTCAACATAATGGTTTTATTACTCCCAAAAGATACATGCCAAAAAGGACTTATTTCCATCTCGATCTCTCTATCTATCTCCCTTTTCTTCCTCTCTCTTGCCAAAATCATATCGCCACCACACTCAGTCAGTCATATAATAATGCTCACTCCTCTCCTCGTCATATTTCCGGACTCACTTCATGTTTAATGTGACCACAGACCATTTAGATATGTTCAGTTGATAAGCACACTCTTTCTACTCAAGTGTGGAGAATAAGTCCTACCTAATCTCCTTTAGCCACCTTAGCATGCGATTGCGATGGATTTACAAAATAACGCAAGCTTTGCTTGCAACTGTAATAAGTAGAACTCTAGAGAACTAAAATTTAGCCTTTTTTATAATACAAAGGTTTAAGGCTGCTTGGTCTTGCTTATTTGCTGTTTTAAATTCGAATTTTTTTATTTTATTTTTATGATGAAAATAGTTATAGAAGGGTCAACTCATTTGTTGGCATGGGGCGGGTAGTTAATATAAATGTCTCATCTTGGAGTTTCGAATGATGACAGACAGAAGAGAGGGAGAGAGGAAGAGCGACTAATTTTTACAAGGGCAATCGTAATAATTATAATTAACTTCCCTCCCTAGAGTCTCTAATATCTTTATTGTTCGGGTTGTAATTTCTATAGTGTCTCTGTAACTACCTTCTGTCCTATGAATAATAGAAGTTATACGTAACTGTTATTATTTCTCTTGTAGTTTAGTTCTAGCAATGTTTGCAGTTGTAAGTATGCCTACTCTTAATAAAATTATTATATGCACGTGACAATGAATTGGATGTCACTGGCTTGATGTGATGACAAAATTGTGGCTTCCAGCAGTTGTCTAACACGATGTAGGAGTTCAGAAATTCCTGATAATTTGTTTAAAATCAATTGATTTGTTTTAATAAATATAAATAGGTGCAATTTATTACTTCGGTTGTCGATATTACCGCTTTCGCGTAATGCTTATTGGAAATACTAATGCTATATAAATGCTGACAGAAAAGAAAAGGATTGTATTTGAGAAGGTTACAAGTTTTATTAGGGCATCATTTTATGATTTAAAATTGTCTCTCTGCTTAATTTACATGGGTCACCTAACCACAAAATATTACCTCTTTTGTGTACTAATTGGTCAAGTTATTAGTTTAGTAGTTATGTCCATAAAGGGTAAGGGATTTGTGGTCTTCTATAAAATTAAACTATATAAATTTTTAATGGTCTCAATTTTGAAGTCGTTTTGAAGTATATTTGTGGGGTCAGATCAGATATTGCCTATTAGATTTACAAAACAAATTTACATCATACTAAAAGGAACTGACTCAACACTTTGTTGCTTGGATCTTTTTGATAAAAATTTACTTTTAATCGCTTCTGATTTTAATGAATTAAAATCTCTTACTTTAAATCTAGATTTAGAGATCTTAAAGTACCCAAAATGCAAAATTACTTTGAGTTGACTATCATCTACTTTTATGTCTCATATCATTGATCAAACTGTCACAATATCAACATGACCTCAAGACATATTTATCTTTTAATCTCTATAAAGTTAGTCTGGTATAGTGCGACGCCAAATTTATAACTAAAATCCCATTCGACCTAAACTAATAAGTCATTCTGAACTTGATTACAATTACATACACTTAAAGTCAACTAACTAATCTAACATTTTGTAGCAGTGGGCACGGGCTCGCCACTCACTGACATATATTAATAATCTCTATTCCCATCCCATTTTGAGGCGAAAGATTTGCCTTTTTGAAATTTACACTAAAATACAATCATTATAACATTTTAAATAAAATACTGACTAGCTAAAATAAAACACTCTGTTAGCTAGCATACATAAGCACAAGTACAATAGTAGCAGACATTGGACATATTATTATCAATCATGCAAGCCGTCTGTCACATTTTTGACAGGAAGATCAAAAAGTCAAGTATAGAAGTGAATGTTTGTAACTTTGAAATGGATAGGGTGCTTAAGTAAGTACTCAAACAAATGATAAATGGTTAAATAGGTTTCCCTCTCTTGTAATGACTTCTGCTAAGCACTGATTACGAATAAAGGATCAATATTAGACTGAAAGTGTCAACAGTCTTAATACAACTGGCGACAGACAAAAATCTACACAATCCAATTCATCTAAAGATGTGCAGAGAGCAACTCTCAATGGTTCTTTCTTATATTGTTTGACCTTTCAAAATAAGATGATACTTATTGAACGTTTGAAAAGATCTTTTTCTCTTTGATTTCTTACTACCCAACCCAAGGGTCCCGGTCCACTTTTTGATCTTATTTGACTTTATGTGTGGATCTTTGTATGTTTATCTATCAGTTGTCAATACATACAAGGGATTTGAGTCAATATGAAATGGAGACTGTTGAAGATTCCATCGAAAAATGAAGGGCACATGCCAAAACCTTTAATACACTTTTCCTGTCCCGATAAGAAATGAGTCAATAGAGGGTAAAAAGGAAGGAAGGATGTGTTTCTCTTTTTTCATTCAGCTTCTAAAAGTTACAACCAAATCTTTGATTCTTTTTGACCAGAGTAGAATATAATTGTTATTTTGTATTATATGAATCCCTTTTTGTATGTTTTACATCATTTCTTCATTATTAATTGTAAATTGTAACTTATGGGTTGAGCAGTAATAACAAAGGGAAAGGAGTGAGTGATATATTTTGTTTGTATGAATGAGAAGAGAATGAATGCATTGAGTTACAGTTGGAGGAAATAATATTATAATTGAGATGTCAAAACAAAGATTATCCCTTGTTGAATAAGCTTTTACATGGGATTTGGCTGATGATGATTTCAAAACCGTTTCAGCTTGTTAGTTTCCATTGTGGCCAATTAACGAGTCAATGGGGACAAATTTTATCCGCTTTGATTATCACGTTGGCTATATAGATAGACAGATCCGTTAATCTCTTTTCTCCCTTATATGCAGGATGGCTATATCTAGTTAATACTTTCGGGGAGGTTGTGAAGGGTACAGAATCATATTTCATGAGATGTAACCCGGGATTCGGGATGAGATCCCTTTTGGTGGGTAAAACTCAACCACCATTCAAGAGCAACAACGGGAATTCCGAAGAGACGATGTGGAGGAAATCTACTTTCTACTTCCTAGGGTGGATCACTACTTACTGCCTAAAAGTTTATCCGTATACAGTACGCAGATATTATAAGTTGGCTTCTATCTAGATTTCTAGATGCTTTTCGAAAATGACAATGATTTCCTGACATTCTATATTATGACGGTGAAAAATGGTCTTCATAATCACTTTATATATTCAAGGGAATTGCAAGCCTGAAGAGAGATAACAACTCCAACTACGGAGTTGGCTTCATCAGAACCCATTATAATATTATTCTAACGCGAACACTGAGGATTCATCCAAAAAGCCCGTGTCCGCTTTAACAGCCAAATGGGTTTAGACCAAAAGGTGAATCTTTACCTTTATGCGCCCAAAGAGCTCAACAGGCGGAGATCAAATGTCCCGAAACGCTTTAAAATCCACGTTGAATGAACT
>JAQFZZ010000145.1:0-28933 GCA_034696405.1 Isotoma caerulea | reverse complement strand
CAAATTGATAAGGGCATTTTTATTCTGCGAAGAAAGTCTTATCAAATTCCTTACATATGATAAAAATGCAATCCCACCACATCATCCAAGTTTTCAAGTAGTAATAAAAAATTAAAATTTAATTTACGAATTGCTTAGGTACCATTTGACCGTTTGAGTTCATACAATATAACATGAATGAGGTTTAATGAAGATTAAGCGTTGAAGTGCTATAAAAACATAGTTTGGGTTTGGGTTTAATTTTAATAACATAATTTCAGGCTGGAACTCTTTTCACGTGAGTAGATAGTTTAGTAAGCGTTATATATGATCAAGCATTATCAGTTTTTGTTTTTACACAGATTTATATAAAAGTTAATAGCTTTGTTGCGATGCTCCAGCAACGGTCACTCATGAAGGGCATGTTTGCTATGTAAATGTGATAACGTGAAATTAAAAAGGTAAATCTCGTACACGCATCTGTTTCAAGATATTTACATAATCGATTAAAAATGAAGTGAAAGATGAATATTAAATTAAGACAGTAAAATGATGTTATACTCTTGGAACTTTCCATCCCTCGCAAAAAATTGGAACACCTGTTTATTTAATTGTACCTCAAAAAATTCTTAACTTTTGTTTTACAAGAAAATGACGCTTACATATTATAGCATTTTGATGATTATTTGCATGCATAAAACTCAACGCAATGACAACGTTTGGCAATTAGTCTTTGTAAATCAAAAAAGTTAAAGATAGTTTTTCAAAACAATCGATACAGGATTAATTCGAGTTCATTCATCGATAGCTAAATTCCTGAAATCTTAACACTTGCGCTTGCTTAGTCCGTCGGACAATAAAACATAATGATGATTATTTAATACTACTAATAAGCAATAGGTTTTCATACATGGTGCACCGTTTCACCTCTGTAATAGAAACGTGCAGGATAGTATCGGTACCAAAATAATAACTTAATATCGGTAACTTCTTTCTAACCCGATCCACTGGGCATTTTTTTACTTTTTATACACTGACTAACTAATACACTACATGGAAAAAATAATGCTTTCAAACTCCTACGCTTTATAGAGTTCATAAATTGCATGTGTCGCCTACGCCTACCCCAAAAGCCGTCATACTTAAAAGACTTTTAATTCAAATCAAACTCTGAAATAATTTATAGACATAACATACATAAGTAAAGTGGGTAGTGTAGTGTAGATGCCTTCGAATTCGAATCCAACTTCATAATATTAAATAAAAACTAATACCCGTCTACCAGCTCTCCACATAATATTGTTTCTCATGTATTCATATAGTGATTTAGGTATTTTCAGATAGTTTCAGAATTTCAGTGGATCAATAGCCTCTTATAAAACAAGGAGTGAGGAGCTGTGGTGGAACCTCTTATTCAAGTTCGACTTTACGTAATGCAACATCATAGTTGTCTACGGAGACCATAGGCAAAAGCATTATGAGTTCTTACTATAAAAAGCACATTTTCAGCAGGCAGAGGAGGGAGTAGACAGAGAGATACATGCATTTACATAGCCAAAGTATTAACCCTTGTAGCCAAGAGTATAGGAAATATGTAACACGCTATAGCCACAAGCTAGATAAATGCAATACTAAGAAAGCAGCACTCTCAGCAAGATATATACTAACTAGATGGATAGTAGTGGCAGTGGCAATGGTGATTCTCACTGTTGGTGGTGGCTGCCGATGATGATGATGATGGCATATAAAAAAGTAACTTACATAAGTGACTATACTATACTTCGAAGAGTTCCAAAGCCGTTAATAGTTCCAAGCCTAAGGATAGTTGGGAAAGTTATGTTATGGGTCTGCTGATGTTACTCTCTGTGTTCTCGACTTGGGTTACCAACTATTAAATCTGTTGGTTATATGTAGACGAGCCGAAGGTTGATTGATCACGTTGTTCATACTTTAGGCTTTATTCAATCCAATAGACTATTATTGCATCAAGTTATATTAAGTTAAAGCCTTCGACTTCTCCACACTCACTCACACACACACACCATAATATTATAACTTCATATAATAGGACTGACTCCAACCAAAGTTACGTTATGTTACGTTTTTATGTTACAAAGGCTAAATCTTATTTAACATAACTAGTTACATACAAAACATTGGCTACTATATAGTCTGCTTTATGGTGATTCGACTAACTTTGCCACGAACTTCACAGCAAAACGGTAGAATCAATATCTTGTTTGCAATACTTGACTTAACTGCTGAGCTGCTATCCAAAGACCATCATATCGCTAAAAAATATAAAAGTACAAAAACTACTTGATTATCATCCATGGAATAACAACTTGTCTCTTATTTATTTCTATCGTCATCGTGAATCCACACGAATAGTCAACGTCTTTTCAATAATAACCAATCAATTACGGAGTAAAAAACAACAACTCAAAAACTTTACATGTTATTCATTCAAATTTGAAGTTCTTCAACAACAACTTAATTTCTGCTTCTCTTTAGAAGATTAAAGAGAAATAAGGAAAATCTGCTCATTTTTGTACTGCAAATTGTGGATCTACCTGATTTCTTAAATGTGAAATGTATTTACTTTTTACACCGTATAATTCAACAGTTAATTGTGTTTGTCATTTTATTTTAATACAAACGTCGTCCCGTCTATAAATTGAATGCAATAAATAATTAGTAAATAAAAAATTGTGCAATTGTGGTAAATGAGCAAACGCTAACTGAAAAAAGTACTTATTTAATCATTAAAAAATTGGAGAGGTTTCTTTCTCTTTAATTTGTTGGGATTTGAAATTTATGAAATACGAACTGAGTTTTACGCAACTGAACTGATAACGATTTGTTTTAAAGTTCAACTGTCGATAATATTAAATTATAATCTCATGCGTCATTTAAAAAGCGAAAAATATACAATTTTATCAAGTCTGTTTGATGTGTGATGAATGGAAATGAAACCATCCAAATTAATAATAAATTGAAATAAATTACGTGCGACTAGCCATTAATTTTGCAGTGGCTTGGATGGAATCGTTTCACGTTTTAATGTCAATTAATTACAAATCTATTTTCAATTTTCTGTCATGACCGTTTAAAATTTAAACTATCTCATTCACCGTAGTGAACGGTTAATTTGAAAAAGCGTTAAAAACAAAGATTATCAGTAAATTCTAGTTCAGTTTTTAAAACCTTATTCAGGTTTATTTGTGTAGATAAAATTCAAATGAAAGTGATACCATTAACATTACAATAATTGCTTACATTCATCAGTGACTTTGGACCTTGCAGTTGGACATGATTATGTAATAGATATAACCCGCGGATACAGACAGTACAAGGTGAAGTAGCAACAAAAGTAGAATCTAAGTTAGATGAACAAAAGAAATCTGCAATCTAAGAAGATGACTAAGGTGTAGAAGTTCACCTTCATCTGGTGCTGGAAATCGCACATTTTGAAATCCCATTTTCTTGTGATAACAAGCTATGCATTTGATAACTCATCCTTCCGAAAGTCGAATTAGCACACTGACTTCATCTCATTGGAATTTCGAGTTTATTCCTATTACATTCAGAAGCAAAACCAGAAGTGATCGGAATCAGTCACTAATTATACTAAGGTAAGGCCACCAACAATGCTCAGACCTGGAATGACCTACTGGCGTTCGTAGAGAGATACCCTTTACCCTGCCCACCAACATTTTTTTAAACATAGGTGGGATAGGGAGACACCCTCGGTGACCTTAAGGTTTAAACATATTAGAAAGGAAGAATAAGGGTGATATACCACCTCTGGGTCATACGGTCATTCCAGGTTTGCAATGTTTTTCATTTGTATTTGTGTATTTGAAAAGAACTACGATTCCAGCTCCAGCTTCGTTTCATAAGGTATGGGTATTAGTATTATGTAAAGCGAATATTAAACTTTTTTATTATTATGCTTTATGTAATCACCATCACAGGATGTGAGGCTATGGCATGGCTATAAACCATATCTACAATCTATAGGGGAATAGAGTTTATGTTATGCAGGCATTTCGTTGATTTCGTTCATATCATACCATGCATGCAATGCAAATCTACATAAAAGGAATGAATAAAAGTTATGTTGCTAAAATAAATAAGGATAAGGGTTAGAGGTATGTTTTTGCTGGAAGAATAGTACTTATATAATGGTTACCTAGTATAAATAGAAAAACTGCATATATAATACAATCAGTATTTTGTCACATTTCACAAATATTAGGAAACGTGCTCATCTTCTTCGGCATTTCATTTGATTTGATTTTATAATCTCAATTCGGTCGATCCGGTAAGAAAAGTATATGGATGGAGGTAATAAAGTCGAATGATTATTTTTGGGTATTATCCTATGGAGAGTTATACAACACTTACAAAACTGTACAACGTGACAGGGAAAGTAGAAGGCCGTGTGAAAAATTTAAAGTTGTATTCTTACGTGTCATTTTTGTTATATATTATAAGCTAAGTCTGTATCATGGATTTTCATACAGTGAATTAAAACTGAAGAGTCATATTATGTCCCAGTGTCCTTTCAACAAGATATATGTAATAACAGTAGTGGTCATTCTGTACGTGTACGTGACTTGATACACAATTATCTAATACCCACATTATCATGACGATATCTACACACGATTTGGCATCATGCAAAATTAGTATTTGAGTAGGTTACGCATGACTTTAATTCATTCATTATGAATATTATGATCATTGATTTTCCCTTATCTAATTTTCAATCCCTTTTTCCATAGCTAAAAATTGATCTGGGTATCATTGTATTTGTATAGTCTAATTATATAAATTGACTCGTATTAAGTTCTTATTTGTATCGAATTGAATAAACCCATTTATGAAACAGTATTAAAAAAGTTAAAAAATCAAACCAGCTCAGAATTCCATGAGATAGGTAACATTATTAGCGTAATGAGTAATGAGGTATATCTGGAAAGAATTGAAAACGAGTAACAAAATCCATCGTTTCGGTTTTAGTTACTGGGCGTTTCATAATGATCAGGTACATGGGATTTAGCTTTGAAAATTGAAAACACATGCTCATGATGCTATTTGAAAGGGATATGAAATTACCCAATCTTTATGCAACACTATGTGTGTATGCCATGCAAGCACAGGTACTTAACTCTTTTTAGGTAAACTAGAATATTATTTAGTGATTTCTTTTTGGTAAATACGGTTTATAGTATATACATTTATAAATAATAAACATATTGTATAAATGATTTAATTGATTGGGATATTGTTTTCGAAGCGAAGGGTTAATATTTATGGGGAAATGAAAAATAACTAGCGCAAGCATTGTCATTTCGCGAATTGACTCGTCGATACAAAGTATTACAAAACGATGAATGACGCGTGTGTTCGTGAGTGAGTGAACCGAGAAAAGATATCAAGAGCTCGCAAACAGAGTTATGAAATGAAAGGGTTGAGGAAAGACGATCTGGGCATGAATGGCGGTAGTAGTGTGGCAAACTAAGTTTTTGCATTCGATTCCATATTTAAACTGTTGTTGGTCGAACGAAGGATGCATATTATTACTTTTGCTCCTCTGTTAATACTGCCTATTTGCCATTCCATCAAGATAGGAAGGAGGAATACTTGGAATACACGGCATAAGCACTCACTTATGTAACGTCTGCAAACTCGAACAAAGTTATAACTTGTTGTAACTTTAAGTATGAGTATGGCATGGCTGGAGTTCTTCTCATATTAAAAACGAGCAAAAGAGTGCAAGCAATTCATGTAAGCGCCCTGACTGTTTCATAACTCACCCTGGTCAATAACATTAGCTCAACTCTCGTGTTACTTAATCGTTTCGAACGTGAACGGCTTTTGTACACCAAAGCACAACACATTTCACTTTTACTTCACATGCCATATGATGAAGACACTCACTCTCAAGTGTCTCAAGTCATCCCTGAAATAACTGAACTTTTCCTAGTAGTCTAGTATTAGTATACTATAGTTTCATCTTATCTTCTCAGTGCTCCGACGTGTCTTTTCCCAATATGCTCTTATGATTAACTAACCATTTGACATTATTTATTATTTCTCAAAAATCATCTGTAATTTTATTGGCTTATCACTCAACCTTGTACATAAACGTATGACTAAGTCTATCTCTTATCTGACTTGGAAAATTTTCCTTGAGATAAAGAGAGTTTAATTTTTAAAAACAATTCACTACTACGAACAACTGGATTATGTATTAATAATTGGATTCTTTTCTTTGTAATTTTATCAACAGATTCGAAGATACAATTAGAGGATTAAGACATTCTTCATCATGAATGAAGCAAGCGGTACCGAGGCCTTAGATCTACCCGACTGGAATTTCACTTCAAGTCGTTCCGTAGATTTAAAACCAATTTCTACAACCATTGGCTTTGAACAAGGAAGTAGTCATAGTATAAAAATTCAAGGGTCTAGTGGAAGTGGGGGATCGTTGCAAGATGCCCTAAGCTTCTTGAGTCAACTTTACCATGCGTATGGGGGTAATGTGGCTGCTGAAGAGCTAAAGAAACTTGTGGATATCTTCAGCTCTAAAATTGTTCAGATCTACAGTAAATCCGATGTGGAGAGCAAAGAGTCTTCGCTACACTTGGAGGAATCTTCTTGTCCAATATGCTATGGAGTGATCTGTGAGCCTCATACTATGCGATGTGGGCACTCGTATTGCAAGAAGTGCCTACAAATGGAACATGTAGGGAACCAGTGTAGACTGTGCAGTTATAAGTTAACTAATTTGGATGTGATGCACACCAAGACAAATGTGCTCCTGGTTTCCGTTATAGATAAACTTTGGCCCAATAATAGTAAAACAGCTTCGTTGAGAAATGAAGGGAACGATCTTTTCGAAAAGAAAATGAGAGAAGAAGCTGTAAGCAGATATACTGAAGCTATTAAACTGAGTAAGCTTTTTAAAATTCTACTGAAAATTTCCAAATTATCTTTTTCAAAATTTCTATTTGGATATCTACCTACTTCCGGAATCATTAAACAGTCACATGGCAAAAAATATGGAATGATCAACTATCTTTTACCAATCACATCACACCAGCAGAACTCCTAAATAATATTCAAAAAATTATTTATTATGAGGTCTTAAGTAGAGAAGCTTGAAAGCTTTTACTTTAGAAAATTTTTTTCATTTTCAACTTAAGGACTTGGCAAGCTGTAAGCTAGTTCGGATGTTATTATTGTGAATTTCTTGTGTAACGAATATTTATCATTAAAATGTGAAATGTTTTTGTTTGCAGATAATGTTTTCACAATTTTCCTTTAAGAATACGCTTTTATATGTTTTCATTCTTAACGAAAATTATCTGATTTGGTGGAAAATCTATGGTTCTGTGAGATTTTTATTAACTTACAAAAAAAACTTTTTATTAACTTTGTTAGTCTTAGAATCTATTGCATTTACATTACTTGAGTCTTTTCTAGTATAGCTTTTCAGTGTAGAAAAATAAGTTACGAGATGACTCATTCGTTACATAAGTTTCAAGAATAACAAAATACCTTTGTCTCTAATTTTTACAGGTCCCACTGATCATTTGTCATTGTGTAACCGGTCCCATGCGCTTTTGTCTTTGGGAAGAAGTGAAGAAGCACTTTCGGATGCTGAAGCTGCTGTAAAATACTGTCCTACATGGTTTAAAGGATACTTTCGGAAAGCTGTAACCTTGATATCCCTTGGTCGCTACGAAGACGCGTTTACCACATTAACACTATGCATCTACCTTGTTAAACAGTCGAAGAAAGAGGACGAGGCGGCTATGAATCGTGTTAAGAGTGAAATGGAAAAAGTGTTACATAAACTTTTCCAATCTGGTATACATTTTGGACAACCATCATTAAGGAGACATACATTAGACCAATCCCTTTTCTCACCCTATCCAATTCAGAAGAAAAGTCGGAAACGAACACATCGTCAATGGGAGTGTAATACATGTAGTGAGTCTGAGTGTAATTCCAGTGGAGATGAAGGAGAGTCTGGCCTAAAAGACGCTGCAATGTCAAGAAACTCTCGAAGAACTGGATGCACAATGGATACCTCGCATTTGCACAGCCATAAAGGAAGTGCTACCTTTGGTGGAGGTCAAGATCAGACTGTGGTACGAATACAGCGAACATTTTCTCGAAGTCTTCAGGAGTTAACAGCATTTGAACATCGTCTAAAATCTAAAACAAACAGTAGTCGGTCTATTGATGAAACTTTAATTGTTAGTTCTGACTTTGAATGTAGTCTATGCTACAGGCTAATTTATCAACCTGTGACAACTTCATGTGGTCATACGTACTGTAGATGCTGTTTAGAAAGGTGTCTTGACCACTCTCCAACTTGCCCACTGTGCAAAACCTCTTTAGAAAACGTCGCTTTCCGCAGGCATGCTGTTACTCATACCTTGGATATTGTGATCTCCAAATATTTATCCAAAGAGCATGCAGATCGAGTTAATCAACACTTGGAAGAGTTGGCTGATGGTGATGTTTCAGGAAAAAATCAAGAAATCGAAATTCCTATTTTTGTCTGTACTATGGCATTTCCAACTGTACCATGCCCACTACATGTCTTTGAGCCAAGGTATCGACTAATGATTCGCAGATGTATGGAATCTGGCACTCGAAGGTTTGGCATGTGTTCTTACTTGCAAGAAGGTGATCATAACTACGGAGACTATGGCACTCTACTTGAAATCCGCAGCGTTCAATATTTTCCGGATGGTCGATCCGTTGTGGACACGATAGGCATAAGGAGGTTTAAAGTTCTAAAAAAGACTATGAAAGATGGCTACAATACTGCATCCATTGAGTTCGTTGAAGATCGACCTGTCGAAGATACAAATCGAGCCCGTAAGTTAAATAATTTTCGAGTTTGAAACTCACAAATGTTTATAAATTTTACGAATTCCTATAGAATTCACTAATTTTTAATTTAATTTTAACAGAGATACAAGAATCCCATGAAAAAGTGTTTAACGAAGCTACAGAATGGCTGCAATCGATTAACCAAGTACTTCGCCAACGAATATTCACTCATTTTGGGCAAATGCCTATACCTGAAGATGACTGGATTAAAGTTGCAGAAGGACCATCATGGACCTGGTGGTTATTAGCTATTCTTCCACTCGATGCAAAAGCCCAATTAGCTATCTTGAGCATGAATAGTTTTCAAAAGAGATTAGAAAGTATCCATAAGGTTTTGCGTTATGTGAAATCAAGGCTGACTTAATTTATATTATATGCACATTAATGCTAAATGTAACAGGACAACCTGTTGCGATTGACAAAAAATTTATTAGAGCTGACTGAGAGTATTATGGAGCCTTACATATTTATGGTTCATCTAGCTGTATTTCCAAAACAAGTGGATAGGAGTTTTCAAATTTTATTTCAAACATCAGTCGGCGTTAATTTTGTTTTTTGTACAAAACTTGGCCATTTAATAACAAAGATCAAACAATTTTGACCATAATTACCTAGTAAACTAGTGATGCATCTTTATGTACCTGGAAACTACGGCTTTATAGTTGTATGGACACATGTATAATTTTGTGTGTTTCAACAGTTTAAAACAACTGAAATAGGATAAGGATTCAAAGGAAATCTATACTGCATTTCTCATACTCGTTTATCTACTATTAATACCTTTAGAACATAGAGATCGTCAGGGATAAAGTTATTAAACTCTAATGTTTCCAATTATTACTCCAGTCAGTATATATTCCTCAGTGCTGATAAGTGGTCCAATTCGTTTGCATTCAACGACTATTTAATTCGTATTTATTTGAAATCCTAGCGTATGTGAACCAAAACTATTAGAATGAGTTAGCTATGTAAAACCCCCTAGAGTATTTGTAAAGGACTGTTTTATGTGTGGTACTTAGTCTGTTACTTGGCCAACTAAGAGCAAGTGATAATTTATGAGTGGCAACCAAGATTTCCAGGTCTTACTATATAATACATATTTATAATAGCTTTGCCTCAACATTGTGATCGTACTTAGGCTGTTGAGTTTGTCATTATGTACCCATGCCATTCTGCAAGTTATTTATATTTTTCTTTATCTCAAGTTGATAAAGATTTGTTTTTGTTAATGAAAGTAAATGAATAAAAAAATGCTTTCCGTCTGATTCCAAATAATTCTAACTCTGTGTATTACTTATTACTTATGGCTCATGCATTTGCAATTTTACAAAGTTACACATTGTAAATGAATTTTAGCCTGTGGTGTTCCGGTACCCTAGCATTAGTGCTCCTTACTCAAAATCTAGCGAGGACCCGTGTGATAACACCCTTAAAACTAATCTTTGGGGTTGGTTCAGTTTCTAAACATCTCATTTGTTTCAACACAAACGTTCACAATTTTTAGAAGGGTCGCCAAAATTATCCTCAAACCCCAACAATATTAATATGGGGCGCAGCATTTTCTTTGTGTAAAGGTTATACAAAGATATTTCCACAACGTAATGTAACATCAGATGAGAAAGCATGAAATGAGGCATCGTACATTATTTTTTCGGCTGTTTCTGGATTTAGTTTTATACCTAAACCTAATTAAATACACACACAATGACACAATATGTTGTACATCCAGCGTTTTAACGCTTAGTAAGGATATTGGGAAGACAGTTTTACCGTAAATGCATAATTTAGGGGGATGCTTTAATCCATCTATAGCAAAAACTCAAAATTCTAAAAAAAAAATTGAAATGAAATATAGAAGATGTTACGTATAGTAATTTTAATGGTTAGTCAGTTTTTAAAATTTTGAAAAAAGAAAGATATCAACAAAATGCTTGTTGATTTTAATTAATATTAGCTTGATAAAGTTTAAACAATAAAAACATCAACATAGAAATATACAATTGTCAGAACCTTTGCCTGTAAGAGCATTTGTATTTTTGTCGGTCCTCAAACGCTCAAGGGTCATTTTTAAGTAATACGGCTGTTCGGCAAGTACCAAGTAGGTTAATGATATATATGAAAATAAACCCAAGATATACACTTAAATTGTCCATACTAATCCATTAAAGAATTACCTGTCACTTGTTTCTACGCTCTGGCCTTATACGTCCTAAGTTGATGTCCCATTTTAAAGCAGTCAATCCTAGATTTGTTTTCAAAGGGATTTCGCTGATTTCAGTACGTTTTATCCAATCGTGTACTACGTGTTATTTCTCCAAAAGTCATTTGGTACTCATAAGTACTCACATTATACTAGGAATTAAAATGACGTTTATTATTTCATAATATACACAGTTTATTAATACAATACATGAAATATAGCTTATTGATTTTTTAAGCTCTTTAAATCTCAACCATTTACGTCGTCATCATTTATTTCAAGTTGAAAGAGCATAATTTTTCAATCTTCATAAAATGTAATGTTGCAAATTGCAAAATGATTGTTGAGTTTCGATATTTTACAGATTACCACAAAAGATTTCAAATTAAAATGCAATGCAATGCATATATGCAAATTAAAAAATGTCATAAACAATCTAAATGCTTTTTCCCAAGATGCATATGTAATAGGTGTGACCAATTTGATTTGTTCATTGGAAAATAATGCAAAATTAAGATTAACAAATATATTAGAGTGATACAGAATTACAGAAACGACACTACGCTTTCAACTACGAATGAATGACGAACAACAATTATGCACAGCCAGAACCGGGCTGTGGGGGTGGCTTTTCCTATCCCTGTAATGTTAATAAGCCCCTCCCATGCTCCGCCCCTCCCTATCCTCTCCATGTTAAATTTTGAGGTCTTGGGGGGGGCTCAAGCCCGGTGAGCCCCCCCCGTGGGTACGCCCTTGTGCACAGAATATCTTGATAAAAATCACATCCATTTTCTTTCGCTTTTGAAATTGTGCTAATTTAATTTAATATTATGCATTTAACTTTGAATAAACTTCAGTAAGTAATTTTATTTTAGACTCTAGACACAATAAGGAAGCACATACATTAGCTACGTTAATTTGCAAGCGTACTGGTGACTGGGCAGTTTCAAAAAACCCAAAACTAACATTTCTGTTTCCTCAAATAATGAATGAACGATTTTCAACAATTATGATGAACATAGTAAAGATCATCAGTTACCTACGGTAAATGGAAATTATATGGTAAATGAATAGTAAATGTGTCATAAGGAGTTTTATTGAAGGAAAAAAGGTAATTCGTAAATGCTGGAGACGATAATGAAAAATAATGCCGTGTGAATAACTACATGACGCGTTAAGAAGGGATGATTCTGAATTCGATGATTTTTTTCTACGTACTTCCATAATTTTAATACTGTTTTAATTCTAGTTTTAATTCTCAGATTAACTTACATTTTCATCTAAATATAATTTTTCCCTCTTTTCTTATCATTATAATTATAACTGTGTTAATCTTATTTCGGTAATCTTTTCTACGTAATTTGATTGTTTACTCATTGTAATTAATTGTAAAAACGGTTGATGGTTGAACTCGTTTAGATATCTGGTTTGATTGCTGAATAAATTACATATATTATAGACCTTTACAATTTTCCAATAAAGTGTCACATTGCTTTACCTATTTGTTTGAAAATTTTACAAAGGAAGGTTGGCTTTAAAACCTGTTAGATATGGTCATGTGAGATGCAGACGTCATTCATCTAAAGATAAGAGTGGACAGACAGAACTATCATCGTTTTGTATGTATCGGAGTATATTTTTAGTATGCAAATATATTGAATGCAAGTTAGTTGAGTTCGTCTACTTTTATGTTCTTTCTCATTTTCAGTGACTACTATATTTTTGAATTATTTTGCTAATTCTTATGATTTTTAAGATAGATAGTTACATAGAAATAATAATGAGAAAATATGATGACAACATGCAAAACTATTACTGACTAATTCTGCAACTTTATTTGCCTATCACTAAAGTTTCTTGTTCCATGTTCATTCATAATAATAAGCTCATGAGTGCGTAATTACAAGTTCTAGTTCATAATATCAAAAACATTTCGCATACTTCGATCGGTCTCACGAACTTTAACCCTCATCTGGGTGATCCTAATTCATAGATTAAAGATAACAGAAAAGGATACATCAAATACATGCACACATTGTTGCGGACGACTGGGATTCAAATAGAAAAGAGATGAATGATTAAAATATGTGTGGGGGTGGGGTGGTCAAAGTCTCATTTCAATACACCACAAAGTGCTTGGTGAGAGCCACTGGACTGAAGTATTAAATCAGAAGCAGGATATAAATATAAACAATATTTTCAATAAAACAAAAGAAATACAAACACTGAACAACGAAGTTGCAGTATTACAGACACATATTATTGGACGTTTTTATAAGATAAAATACGATAAAGCATTGAATTGAAAAGCACCACGTGTTTCTCTCTCACTTGATAAATCTTAAAAAATAACATTCATTTTTTTTTTACAAATACTCTCTTCTGTTTAATTAACAAGTAACTTGTACTACATGTAACTATTACGAATGGTCCTACCAGGTCCCATGGATATAACTCACAAAATGTGTCTGTGGATGGACAATGAGCCAAGTCTTCTGTTCACAATTAGCACGACGATCGATTCATATAGAAAAATTGGCGTCTCAAGGTACATAACTCTTTAGAATTTGACTGATTGTCATACTAGTTAAGGTACAGACTCTTAATACATGTATGCTTAAACTTTTACGTACAGTTACACTATATTTCATAATTACATATATATTTTGCAGGCAGTTTGACTATTAAAGCTGTATTTAATATTGCTTACTTAAGTTGTTTGATAAATTGTTCTAGAATTTGCGATAAATACAATCAGGACTCCGAAAATTGATTTTTAGTTACAGATCATTTTTGATTCTCTTAAAACATTGATTCATCCAAAATCCAAATTTTTAATATTGAAGCGTTGAAACTTTTTTGTACACATTTTGGTCAATTTTTAAATTATTTCATGATTATAGTTGTGGCGAAAAATAAAAGTTGTCTAGATTTCGAGAAAAGTTTACCCAACTACCTGCTATAGGCAGCATTTCACAAAGCCTGAATAATCAAACTACCTCCAACATTTACATCTATAGTACATACAATAAATTGTTACATTATACAATATACGATACATAGAGCTTAGACTAGTAGGGACATTTTTAGTGTAAAAGTTTTCCAGACAATCTAGAAACATGTAAGTATACCCTGTCAATAACTACTCAATCCATATTGAGTTACTTGAAACTTCAGAAAATAAAATAGACTCTTAAACAACCTTTGATAATTTATTTTAAAAAAGGGGCAAATTGCTATTTAAAAGTTGGATAGGTCGTTAAATTTAGGGCTATAAATTCATTAAAACAATTTAATAATAATTAATCAGTATCGTTAAAATCACAAACGTATTAATCTAACTTAATAAATGCAAATAAGGAGTAAAACTTCAGAAAAGGAAATTCACTGTTCTCTTGGGTAATGTAATCACAAACTCACGCTTTTACCTAAATTTCTTCTATTGTTCAGCCTATTTGTAATATGTTTCGAAAATATTTTTTTCCTTCCAAACCTCAAATTCACAGCATGTATTTATACTTGTATGTATTTTGGCTGATCCAAAGTTACGGAAACTGAACAATAGACATTGAGCTAGAACTAGAATCAACCTCATTCACCCAGTTGGCATAAATTTAAGAAATAATGACATAAATTCAGGTCACGTCATCTTTGCTAAGCACAACCTCTTCTTTAGGACCATTGTAAAACAGACATACATTTGTGTTTAAAACTGAACTATGCATGGAAACTTCAACCCTACGAGCCCGGTAAAGCTCATGAATGTAACCAAAGTAAAAAGTTCACCAAGTCCTCAATTATATACTAAAAGGAAAAAGAGGTTTGATTTCGTTCTATCTGGTTTTCTTTCTTTCTGAATTCCTTTTCATTTAGCTTTAATTATCTTTAAACTTAAATGGATGAAATCCATCCAATAAATCTACATTCTCACTTGTATGGCAGAATTACGTGATTTATGCTGAGTAAGTAAAGCACTTGCCGCATCAACATAACAATTTGTAGAACGTGATGTCGTCAAATGGTCAACCAGCATATTCAATTTGGCAGTGCCAACAAACGAAGAGTTATATTTAGGGTAACGCCGAAGTTTTAACGAAACGAGGTAATAGATTATTCATAGCGTAGTTACATAAATGGTTTATTTAATTTTATAGAGACTAATGAGGATGATCCCGATTTTGATAATTAGTGATCTCTACGACAACAGCGTAATTGTTCTTTTAGAAGAACATTCTCCTTTTGAATTCGATCAATTTCCTGCTTTAAAGCCATATTTTCCTTTTCTAAAAAGCAAGCTCGCATAGCTATTTGATTCTCTTTGACACGGCGAGCGTCCCTGGATCTCTTTGCAGCCATATTGTTCTTCCTTCGTCGCGCCCAATACTTTGCGTCCTTTGCATCATCAGGAACGAACTATTACCACCATGAATTACATGTTAGAGGATCAACTTTATTGGAAATTCAATTTAATTTACCAATCGCAATCGATGGCTCTATGCAAAATTAATTATTTACCTGTTTTCGGGACTTCTTTATCATAGGCTGTGGCTTCAGTTCGTCTTCCGTAAATGTTCGAGTTCGTGGGTCGAATTCGTGTCCTGGGACGGAGGAAAGAGCCAGTTCCGCTATGGAGAAGGGCACATCGAAATCACCGTATGAGACATTTGTACGCCCTTTATAGGCAAAATTGAAATCTCTTTTTAATTTAATATTCTTTAACTACGTTCTTTCAGTCTTTCAAATTTATAAAAATTGGAATGTCATAGTGGAAAATGACTCAGTCAAAAAACCGGAATCAGACCAAATAACTGAATATCCTGTCATATATAATTTATGACGAGCAGCATAATGTAATAACTTGTTACTGTGCAGTATTCAAACTTTATACTTACTCTTTTTCATTGAAAACTGCACATGATTAAAAACAGATAAAAAAAAGATGGCTCAAAATTTGGAAGCTCGACAGTATTCATTTATGCTTGCTAAACACAAGCTATCAACAACGATAAGCACAGATAGATTTTAATTGGAAGGAACTTGAGACAAACCACTTTTATACTGCAAATGTTGGTTTTGCTTTTTAAAAATACAAAATACAAACTGCACAATTTAACTTACGTTTTAATGTTAAAAAATATAATTTCAAGAGTTTCAAAATACCATTTCGCCTTCTGTCTTGAACGAAATAACTTGAAGAAAAACTTACCTCCTGTTTGTGAGGAATCAGGATCAGAACTCATATCTCGGCTGCTGCAAGAAGAATTACTTCCAGGAGATGAAGATCTTGAACGGTGGTGGTGATGATTAATTCCATTTCTTATTTGGATGTTCCCATGCATACCGTGACCTTGCATTCTGGATGGTCCTGCTAGTGCTTGATTGTCTGGTGACACCGACGCTGACGTCTGCGGATGACACCCGCTTCCATTCGTCATTTCTCCAGGACTATGATGACCTCCATCCTTTCCAAAGTTGTGTCCTCCTGTATTAGCACCATTATTCATTGGGTCCATGGGAATCCCATTTTCTGTGAGAAATTCTTCCAAATCGACATACTCCAACTGAAAACAATAATTTCTGCATGAATATTTACTTTCATATCTTTATTCCTGTTGCTTTTGCTTAAAACGAAACATAACGAAATTCTCATTAAGGTATACATCAGGAAATTTGACATTTATATTTTTGTAAATTTAAAAAAAAATGTAGACAGTTTGAACATTTTAAAAGAAGCAACGTCCAGTTCTACAAGAATACCTCTGCTGTACGAGCAGTACTGATGAATAGTGTAAACAATTCAAAAGCCCTTTTAAAATTTCTAAAAATTGGCTTACTTTAAAATCCTGTCCATCATAGGGCAGACGCTTGTCCCAAAGGGTTGGCCCTAAGAATGCAGCATGGGCATCAAAATTATCCCATGGATCTGTTGTTTCTTTGGTTTTCTCCTCCATTGGTTTTTCGGGCATATCTGAACACGGTTGTTGTTGCTGCTGTTGCTGTTGCTGAGAAGGATGAACAGGTACAGGGCTTACGTCGCTTCGAACCTCAACACCGTTCATTTTGGCGTCTTTAAAATTCACATAAAAATGTACAATCAATACATAAGTTTCAAATTTCATGTACAGAGTTACACTAATTGCTTCGCAAAATGATTTTTTTATTTACAGCGATTGCAAGTGTAATTATACTGTATATAGTTAAACCATTTTCGAGTTTCATATGATTTTGAGAACAAATCTTATTAATCTCTCTCATATACTTTGGATTAAATTACCATATACATACAATAATGATTGGATCATTTCTGTTCGATAGTCGATACTGATAGGCAACAAAAGAATCTCGCGTGTTTCCCCCACGCATCTTTTTCAACTTCAGGACTAATAAACACGGTGAAGAATAAAGGTAATAAAAAAATATCAATGATAGGCCATGTGTTCAATCTGATCAATATCTAAATGACGATGTGGATGTCATTAGAAACAAATAAAGCTGAAGTATTGAAGGTGACAATAAATCAACGAAGTTAGGAAAAGCATTCGTTAAAATAATGTGAGAGGTCCATGTGAGTTTGCAATGTGATTGCTTGAAAAAATAACATAAAAATAATAATAATACATTTCTTGGAGGAAAGGAGATGACACTGGACGATAGCAATTATTGTCTAAATCTAAAACATCCGTCTTGGACATGGGATACCGAAAATAAAATCCCGTTCTAACAACATATCATTATCATTGTTCAGAGGTTCTCCAGAAATTTTCACGTTGTGGAAACTAATACTGGAAGTACATGACACCCTTCATCCCATCCTGTCTGATTTTGACCGACGTGTTTTTGCAACCTGCTTTAAATTGCACATCAGTAAGAAGTCATCTTGACTTGAGCACGAAGCATGTATGATAAGTACAAGTATGTATACGATGTAGAAAGATGTATTGCTTATACCATACATATTAGATGTCCGCGTGTTTCACTAATTGGCAAGATCCAAATTACACATTTTCATCCTAATGATCACTCCTTCTGTGCTTTAGAACTGAAGCAACATAAAAAAACGTATGATACAAATAGCCACATACAACTGAGAAATGTGACAATAAGCTATGTACAATTCCTCTAACTTATGTTAAGAGGTAATTTTTTTGTAAATTAATTTTCTGGAAGGTAATTGTGAAGATCAATTTACAAGAAGTAATCAAAGATAAGCCAACTCTACACCGAGAAATGAAACAAAAATCAATTTATAATCAAAGGAAACAAGGATGATAATGATCCAGTGATTTTTCCTTTACTCGAGTCAATTAAGTCTGAGAAATGGTAGAAGCTGGCCGAGGCCCTTTGCCCTTTGCAAACTTCATGATTACGTGGGATAACGTACATCTGTCGTATATTGCATCGTATACAGTATATGAGTATATGTAGCCGTATTTTATTTGAAACCTAAATCGATATAGATCATTAATAATTTAATCATCAAGGATTGTGTTTTTCTTCTCAAAAACATGTCATTACTACTACAAGTCAAAACGGTTTGACCTATGTGGTGAGCCATTTACTGAAGGATGAGCTGAACTCCAATTAACTAGTCAAATATTGGTTTCTTGAGAAATGTTATTTTTCAATTGATATTCGAAAATCCATTCTTTTATTCCATTAGTAGTAAATGACAATTCAGGTGAGTTCAGAGTCATATGCATTCATTGGGTATCTGATTCCATTTGAATCATGTCATAACGATGCTTTACTACTAGATTGGATGTATGGCGACATACTATATATACAACTTGTTTTAAAAACAATCGATTATTATTACTATTCTATACTCTTTGTAAAAATGAAAACTAACTGTTATCGTTTCTTCTTTTCATGTTGAAAAACTTCTCCGTAAAATGTTTACGTGTTTTAAAACGTTATTTAAAAAAACAAAATTTACATTATCGTCAACTCCATTGCTCTCGTATGTGAACAATGAAACTATAAAATAGTTTTTCATTTACCTTTTCAATAAAACATAAAAAGAGATACAATAAAAACTAATACTGAAATTTTAAGTACTCGATTCTTTTGATTTAAAAAACTTATATTGTCCATTACTAAACAAAACCAATTCAGAAAAGTTCTAAGAGTACTAAAGCCCCCCGATGGAATGGAATTTACAATTTGTTGTTCACACTATACACTATTGCCATTCCCCAGCATAATATACCATTATTATCTCTATGTATCGCATTAATTACAATCTTATGCAAATGTTACTATAATAGTTGATAATGATGGGAATTAATTGAAAAGCTTTCGTATACCGCTGAGCTGAACTAAAGGTCATCATGGAAAATTTCAAAGGACACAAAAGAAAACAATTTGTCTTGAACGTACGTTAATGTTCGTATTATTGTATTCATTGTACTTATATTAGCTTTTATGCTCAATAATTATCTATTATTACTTCGTTCTTCTTTTCATATGGATTTAGTCGATCCATTTCATTTCATTGATTGTGGTACGCTAGATTCGTGTTTTATAGTCAAGAAACTGAAATGCATATGAAGTATATTATAATACCACCAAACCAACTACGTTAGCGTGTTACCCATAAGTCACTGCCATGCCATCATAATTGTAAATTACGAGCATAATACGGCAACTCAAGATGTTAACAATGATAATTCTACATGACGCATCTCGTTTATATTTTTCTTAAAACCCTAAATTCATTACCAATTGCCTTTGGTTCCTTCCTCCACGTACAAGCTTTGCACTTGTCTTATCATAAAATGGAAAAGAAACCAAGGAAGCGTTTTCTGTTCATTAGAAAAATTGAAATCTGCATCGCTTTAGAATATTAACGTTTCTCTGTGGAATATTCACTAATAATGTTTGCACTGTATGTGAAATGACATTTAAAATCCTATTAAGATAAGAGAAGAGCTAATGAAAATTGATGAATGAATACATATTGTAATAAATACAAAGTACTTTAAACATATTTAAATTATTGTGGTTCCCAAATTTTGTGGTTAAAATGTTTTGCAAGGAAAGAGGAATTTGAAATTCATTAATATTTTTAAAACTAGTGAAGTATCTAGCTTTTAATAATTTTAAAATATAAAATATCTAATTTTTTAACTCTATTTCAGGTTTATTATGAGGATAAATATGCGCTATATCTAAAAACGGCTCCCATAATAAAAACATTAGTTCAATACATTTTTATATACCTAAGTAAGGGTTGTAGGGTACAACAACTTTCCTAAAGATGGGAATTAATCGGTTTGTAATTAATAGATTAATCATATGTAAAGTCTTCATACAAAAAATACAGATAAAACCCACTAACAGCTTAATGTGCTTATATCAGACAACTGTTTTGTATTGTCTTACAATATAAATGTCAACTGTTGACTGTGTGGTATTATTATTTATATGTAATACTACTATGATTTTATGATTAACGTAAAGATAAGATACGTTCGGATTTTATTGCAATTATTTTTAACCGTGGAAAATGCAAGGATATCACAAAATTAATTCAAACCAACGCCAAAAACATTTCAAAATGTCATAGGCCCCTCGATGAAATTACTCTAGAAGGAAAAAAGCAATACGGAAGCAGTTGAAAATATTAATGTTAAAAAATAGAAAAAAGGCAAAGTACTTTGATACTGTTGTTGCTGTTGTATCTGCAGCTGGATTTGTTGTTGAGTCCAAATAAGCTGCTGGTAGTTCCTCCACCTGGCTTCCGTCGTTCCAGCATCACTTTCACTCATGATTAATTCGGTTTTTTAGTTCAAAAAGAAAGTTAGTTTGATTTCACTGCACAAAGTCTAGCTGAGAGTATCAACTATTGTTAAATACACTAAATTGTGAAGTCAATGAGTACGCGGAAAGATATTATAGCATTAGTTTTTAGTAGAATAAAAATGTATTACGGGAAGAGTTTAATAAGTCTTGCAAGAAAATCACAGATATAAAGTTTCAAAAATGTTGCCTTCACTGATATCAATAAAGATTCTCAGCAAAGATGCCTTTTGGCAGCATGAATGACAATGACCAAAATAAGATTTGATAAAACGAGAGCTTCTTTAAGAATGTTTCCTGGCCATTTATACCACTTGACTAATATAGTAGAATATAATTAGCTCAGTGCTCTGAAAACTAGAACTCGAAAAAAGTACTGAGGGACTACTAACGGTTCCAGCCAAGAGTCGCTGGCCTGGCCTGGCTTGGTCAACGAAACGTAAAGTTGACAAGTTTAGAGTGAAGCAGACTTGTGGAAGTAGTGCTGTAGTAGTAGTAGAAGTAGTGGCAACGATTCTGAAGTTGCTCACTGTAGTAGGTGGGTCGAAGAATTGAACACGCTGCTGGAACAATAAAAAATGTTTTTTAGAGGCTAGGTAGAACAAAGTTATAAGAACAATATTGCCTAAGAGCTGTCCTAATAAACACTAGACTCATCTATCTTGAGAGACATAATATTGTATATAGGACACAAGTCTATCTATCTACTTTCTGAGATGCAATATCTATGCAAAAGTAATGAATGTCAAGTCTGGCTGGACAGCTGGAAAATCGATGAACGTCTTGAAGCGATGTCGAGAACACAGTCAGTAGTAACATCCGAGGGTGAGAAGAGCGAGGGAATCAATTTATGTCTCTGCTGGCTGCTACTTTAATATTTTATTCTGTGTATGCCAATCTTTGCAAAAATGCTGCTGCCGAGACAACCCATGCTAAATACTTGAACATGGAATTCGCAATCACCTTTCGGAATCATATTATAGTAGTAGGTAGAACGCTTTAATAGTACGCTCTCCAATAAAGCTATAACTCATTCAGTCCATTATTATTAAGTTAGCATTAAGTAGTACGCAGAGAGTTAACTGTGTATACGCGTGTATACATCGTCCGTACCCAAAGCCCCCTAGATCCCTGAACTTTTCATCAAGACACTCCGATATTCACCGAAGTATTGAAACATTTCGGGGAGAATCGGACAAATCCAGACGGGGGCTAAAAGGAAAAGTTAAGCTTCTCTAACTACACTATAACTTTTAAAATTGAAGAAAAACCTACTGACTACAATGTCTGACTTTTTGTTCCCCCAAAAACTAGAAATGCTTTATAGAACTTTTTAAAAGTGGGATCAACGCTATATTCCTACAGTTTCAAATGATACATAGTAAAAGTTCTTCCTCAGAGCACGTTGCATGGTTGTGTGTGTATTTTATATGGCTTTGCTACGCTACGTGCACAGAACAACTCTTTCGTACATATATGGAATGTGCAGACAGACATCAAGTATATACTGCGCTTCCTCTTACAGCTGGGGGAATAGCTTTATGAGACAAATCTGTATGTCAAAGTTAACAGGTACATGCCGTGCTGAAGGTAGAAAGCTCAGAGTCTTCAACTCTTCACTGAATATGGTACAAACCGTAAATCGATAAAAATTTAGGTACGCTTTGTACCCAATGACTGGGGAATGACTCGAACGACCTTTCTCTCTCTCCAGCAATGGTATAGAAAATTCGAGAAGAGAGAAAGCAATGAACATTTCTAATACCTGTTGTGCGTCGTTCAAAATTCACATGAATCTGACTGATGCCTTCGTCTATTCTATTAAACTTCAAAGAAAATTAATCCTTCAAAAAGCAATTTTAAATTTTTTTAAAGCTTCGTCTAACAACTATATAATCATAAAAGTAAAAGCTATATATTCTCTTTTTTCTCTGGTTTGGGTTTGGCTTGAATTAAATGTACCGATGTTATTTCCATACTGATGTTGTTTCCCAATTCGAAATAATATTGGGACATACTTGGGAACTTCGGACAAAAACGTACAAGCTTTAAACAGTTGATAACTTACTTTTGAAAAATTATATTATTTATGATAAAAAAGTGAAGTGGAAACTCCCAATTTGTTTGATAAAAATAAAGCTTATCAAAGTTTGATTGATACTCCAATTTAAAATAAATAGTGATAATTATCGCTTAAAAACCTGTCACTTCACCTTTGGATACTTATCATCTCGTCAGTCGAGTTAATATGATTCAGAACAAGTAATTTGCCTAAATGCTCCAACCTTTGCCCGTCCTTTTTATCCCTGTTGTATTTATTCAGCTTTTATTTTGTGACTATATATATGCTTGTGTCAATGTTTAGAATTTAAATTTATACCCTATGCCCTTTTGTACAGTTAGATTCTTACTGATAGAGATAGATGTTATATTCTGATTTCATGGAACACATCAAGGTTCTACTGATGTCTACGTTTAGTTAAGAATATGTATATTATATACCTTAACTATAATAATAATACTAATGCCATGTGTAAAGTTTATGCACTTAAAAAAAGTACTACATCATAAAAGTACTTAGACCAGACAGTAGACTGGAAACAAAGCGTGTGTGAAGTAAACCCTAGCGGAAATGATAATATATGGATGGAAGTCTTAATGAAGTAAAAATACTGGAAACAGTATTAAAGGTACTTTATTTAAAGTGCAGAAAAACCTCAAATAAGAGCGTAACGTCAGCACCTAAAGCTCAACAATAATAATAATGACTTTGAGAATAAATGTACGTAGACTGATGTTATCAAAGGGCCATGTAGTATGGGAAAATGTATAAAAAGAGTTAAGTTTAACTTACTTTTGCTAAATGTTGAGCCTGATACTATGGGATACCTCAGTTGTGCAGATTTTGCACTAATGATATTGTGCTCTTGAGTTTTGAGTCGAGTACTGTGTGATGGGACTGCTGCAAACTGCAATGCAAGCAAGCAAGCAATGAGAAGTATCAGCAAGTAAGTCAAGTAACCCGTTTCTCCAGCCCCCAGAGGAGATAATGAAATTCCCTTCAATCAAACGCTGTCTTCTTATCAGCCTGTTTTGATGAATGTGGTCGTCAAGCAATATATTACTACTACTATGTGTGTGTGTAGTAATACTTCTTCTAGACTACTTTCAGTTATACCAGTCACTAGGATAGCCAAACTTCTCCAGTCAAATAACCTGACTCAAAAAACATGTAACCTTGAACGGATTCCTATACTTGTTTATACGATCGCGATAAATGATGCTGATGATACTAACAAACTAGCAACCCTTTAACTAACATAGGTCCGTTCGTACTTGTACGAAACCCATGCGAACCAACGATAGATTCTGTAAATACTATTCTCTACAGGTTTAAAAAAGCACTACTAACTAAATATACCTTGGACCAGCAGCATCAGCGTCTCTCTGACTTTAACTATAGCACACATTTATTAAGTATCGTCAGATACTTTATGTGAACGGTAGTGGTGTCTGTCTGTCTGTCAGTCCGTCAAGTCGATAACTTTCGAACGGTTTAAGCTATTGACTTGAAACTTGATATATAAGTTCTAGGGGGCATATGCTCGGCCAAGTACAAAAATGGGATCAATCGGACCACTCCCAAGGAGGGTTTACCTGAAAAGCACCCCCCTGAAAATGGCGAAGTCCGAATGTTGAAGGAAGGGGAAAAATTTTTTTTCTTAAATTACTTCTCAAGTTGCCCCAAATAGTTTCAAGTTGCAAATAAGGTCAAAAAAGGTCAAAAAGGTTAAAAAGGTCAAAAAAGGTCAAAAAGGCCAAAAAAGGTCAAAAAGGCCAAAAAAGGTCAGAAAGGGCAAAAAGGTCAAAAAGGTTAAAAAGGTCAAAAAAGTTCAAAAAGGTCAAAAAGGTCAAAAAATTTCAAAAAGGTCAAAAATATCAAACATGTCAAAAAAGGTTAAAATGTCAAAAAAAGGTCAAAAATGTCAAAAAACAACCAAAGATCACAATAAAAAGGTCAAATTTTTGACATTTTGGAAACTTTTTTTTTCTGAAATTGTTTCTCAAGTTGCTAAAAAAATTTTCAAGTTGCCCCACATCGTTTCAAATACCTCAAATGGCTTAAAATATTTAAAATTTGCAAAAATGTTTAAACTTACAAAACTTAAAGTTTTTAAATTTATCTGACGATACTTGATTATAGTTTTAGTTGTAAAGTTTATTTCATTTTATACTTTAGTCAACTACTAAAAGAGATAATAGAAGGGATAATATAATAGCTCGGCAACACTATCATCATGTTTTAGTAATAGTCCAACTACTTCCAAGAGCAGAATCCACACACGCAAGCATACATGCAACTTTTAGATTTTACATTTAACTTAATCCATTCAAAGTTAACTATATATATATTCGTTTCCTATCTTAATCATAGTCGAGTTAAGCATAAAATTTCATACACTGCTCCGGAGTCAAATCCAAAAACCTTTTCGTTATTTCGAACTCTCCTCCCTGTACACTGTAGTTAGTTAAGGTAGAGAAGTAGTAGCTATTTAACTAAGTGGCATGCCAAATCTCAAACTTCCTCACAAATCACATACTCTTTCCTTAAAACTAGAATTCGCAATTTTTTGGTTAGAGAGATAATAATAATATTGTTAGAGATACTATTGCATACTGTGATGGGATGATGATGAGAGATGAGATTTGATGTTGCGAATTGCTAATGTTTCTGTGATCGATCTACACAGCATTTCTGCATCTCATCTAATAATGCTCCTGAATTCAAGTAAAGGATGAAGAGACCAAGTAACTTTTTTATTTAACTTCTGTGAGTGGAAGATTATAAAGACCCACATCATTATTATTTTATTCATTTATATTACACTTTTTTTATTACGATGCAATACACCCATTGCAGTGTACATGTAAAACGATTTATATCCATTTAGATGTTTTCGAGTAGAGTAAACTACAAACTACAAAAGACTACTCAAGTCACTATGCATATGCGCTTTGATGATGATAAGATTTCTACGCTCCGCCGCATAGCTCGAGTTGATTTTTACTTGCTTTATAATTAAATTCTGACCTGCTTTTGCCTTTTGATCGGTCACTGAAGATGAGTGCGCCCAATGAGTTTCGCGTGTCTGTGAAGATAACCACAATATACGGACTGGATAAAGTGTTTTTATATGTAGTATTGTCTATGTAGATGTGTTCATGATAAGTGCTGGCTGTATAGTATATAGGTACAAGGTGTAAAATGCGTCATATTATTAGTTTTAGGGATTTTTTACACCAAGCAATACTAAAATCTAAATGTGTGATAGCGTGGGCATATCTGGACATGTAGAGGTGTCTGTCTATGTAGGATAAGTTTTTGTACGTCCACATATGAACATGATAACCTGTCCACTTCAACTTTTAGCCAATCAATTGGTGGACAAGCAAGGTATTTGAAATTATTGTAAGATTAAAGTAAGGACATTAAGATGATCGGAATTACATTGTGACGTGAATTTCCTTTCCTAAATTGTTCGTGTACAAAGGTCAAATTTTTAACCACAGATAGATACTAATAATGAATGCCTGCGGTCAGTCTGGCAAGTTATATTTCTTTTTCGCCAAGCACCTGTCCAGCTTAATTTACTTTCAGTTTCATATGTTTTGTTAATATTTGATTATAAATTAAGATGTTAATATTAATTATCAATGTTCAAAGTGTGCCATGTATAAAGGAAGTATTCAGCCTTTTTTGGTCGGAAAAGAGGTAGGCAATTGTTTACAAATTGTGGAGTAAGTAGAATAGCAGCGAATGAGATTAGACCCGTCTTCATATCGATCTTTAATTCTGAGAATTGTTTACCCAGGCAGAGATTGTTTCCCACGGGGATGCTGAAAATTTTCAATATACCTTCCTTACCTTTATGTAGAACTTTTCAAGCCTGTTTCCTCTATAATAATTCTAAAGTCAAATAAAAACGATCATATTTAACGTAAAATTTAATTCGAATATTAATAGAACAAAATATTTTATATTTTTAGGCTTTCTTTCCCGTAGTCGTTTCGGGTTTTCCTTATACAGCCGCATTTTAACCTTTAAAACAAATTTGAAAACACACTCTGGTTATTTACTACAAAAACATGCGAAAAGTATTGAACATCCCGTCATATATGCAGCTGTAAAAGATGATATTATGTTGAAACAAAAAATGCAAAACAAATCTTTCGTCTGCTGCCTAAGGCATATTTTCTAAGACTGAAATGGAAATCCTTTGGAATATATACCGGTTATAATTGGAATATATTCTTCTCTGCTATTTACACTTCAATACAGATACGATGTTGGAATATTTGTTGACCTTGAAGTAAAATGACAATCATAAATTGTCGTTCTCCTTGTGTTCGCCAATCACCCAATTGGAAGAAGTTTCCGAGAAATATCTTCTCCGGCTATTTTTTAACACAATAGAAGAAAATGCATACGTTATTTTTTAAAAATATTAAACCATCTTAAGCAGAATTAACAGCTGAGTTTTAATAATTTCGTTGATTAGAGATTTAACCTAGTTTTAAAAGTTTTAATTAAAAATTTATAAGGAAATACAATTAAAAACAAAGCATGGGATAATTAAGAATTATTTACAATTACATACATAAGTTTTAAACCATTTTCAAAGTAAGGTAATGAATAAGGTAATAACAAACAAGTTAGTAAATAGTCTGGTTTCGGTTAGGTTGAATAAAAATGTATTGCCATACTGCTAACAAGGTAAGCAAATTAAGTGCACAGGGTACATTTAATATTGGAATGGTGTCCCACCCAATGCCAAATTTCAGGATGATGGAATGGAACAACGACACTGAATAGAAAAATACAAAAAGTAGTTTTTATCTGAATCGTTTACTACTGACTGACTATTACCTTTGGAGCAGCTAATAATTAATTTATGACGCAAATCGAGAGTCGGGAGGAATTTTAGAAACCGAGGCTATCTCATAGTATAGAAATCCACTTTTGGAGTCTATCTGATCTTATTAAATGCTATATACACAGTGTGCGTATTTAAACTCTCCGTGCAGCTTCCGAACGCCCGTTATGTTCATCTTACTATTTAATTGCTTATTCTTGGCATTTTTGCAAATTAAAATTTTCTCACCATGTGAAACTTTAAATTGTATCATTATTAGCTAGTTACCAGTTACCATTGCTTTATGTGTATTCTGTTCATGTGAATATAAGTATTCTTGCCTTGACATTGTTAAATACACCAAGATAAAAATGTTTGTGGAGTCCAGGTTAAGTTCTAAGGTCTAAGACGAACAGGCAGACTGACTAAAAAGTCAAAAGACAAAGAAGATTAACTTACACACCTAATAGATTCTTCCTTCCTTCCTGCCTTCCTTCTCGAGTAATAAAGTTGCTGCTTGTACATGTAGTTACTTTTGTAGTTTGGATGCTTTTATTTTCAACATTTCAACACCAACTTTTGATGAACAGATGCATTACATTTATCGTTTGAATTTACATTTCGTCCATCTTTACATACTCGTGGCTACGATACAACTCTTTATTTTGATAATAGAGTTTTTTATTAAGTATCGTCAGATACTTTATGTGAACTCTCATGGTGTCTGTTAGTCCGGTAGTCCGTTAGTCCGGTAGTCCGTTAGTCCGTTAGTCTGTCTGTAAAGACGATAACTTCCGAACGGTTTCATATATCGACTTCAAACTTATTCTAGACCCCATAACTTTTATAAGTTCGTATATGGGCCCTGTAGGACCACCCCCAAGGTCACAATAAAAAGGTCAAATTTTTGACTCAATTTTAAAGATAGGGAATTTTTTTTTCGATATGGCTTTTCCACAGCCACCGCTTACTTACTATGATACTAAGTCCCCCCAATGTTAAATATAGGGTAATTTTTTTCTTCGATATGGCTTCTCCAATGCCACCGCTTACTTACTATGATACTATGACCCCCCAAAAGTCCCCATATGACCCCCCAAAAGTCCCCCCAATGTTA